>JAODAL010040317.1:0-37016 GCA_025379985.1 Phyllomedusa bahiana
TGCTATTTGAATCCCCGTGAAGAGGGGCAAAAGGGCTCCCCAAAACAACTCAAAATGATCTGAAAACAAAGATTTTTCAACATAGTTTTTCAGGGAGGATAAAAAAAAGTTGTCTCGAAATTTAACCTTTTAGTTTTCCACTGGAGGAACATAGAAAAGGAAATGGAAACCCAGGGACAGTTCTTGTTAACCCCAGAAGTGCGGCCAAGAAAAATATCAAAAACAGAGAAGAAGTGGGAAACAGTCAAGGACAACCACAGACCACCTCCAAAGAGCTGCAGCCATCTTCTGCAGATGGTGTCAGGTACTTTGGGTCAACAATACAGCCACTTTGCAAAAGGAGACTGTTGGGAGGGGAAATGCGAAAGAAGCCGTTTCTGAAAGAACCCCACAAACAGAGTCGCCTATTAAAAGCACTTTGGGGACAAGCCAGCTTCATTTGAAAAGGGCCGGGGATGATAAACCAAAGATTGAGTTGTTTGGTAAAAAAAAAGGCTTTAGCAGGGCCCCCCAAAAACACACATTCCAAAGAAAAACATTTGCTACCCACGTAAAAAATTTGGGGGAGTTCCTCATGCTTTGGGGCTGTGGGGCCCAATCCCCGGCCCCGGAATTTTTTAAAATTTGGGGCCCAAATGGATTCAACTCAGTATCGAAATTTTCTTCAAAATAATGTAAAGAATCATGATAATTTTAAAGTTCCCGGGATGGATATTTCCAAGCAATGACCCAAACACAGTCCAAAAACAAACTCCATTCATGCAGGGGAACAATGACAATGTTCGGAATGGCACCCCCCCAGCCCTAATATCATTAAATCTGTGGGATACTTTAAAGGGGGTTTACCCAAAGCCGGGCGACCATCAAACTTAACTGAACTTGAATTGTTTTGTAAAGGGGAATGGTCAAAAATACCTTCATCCGGGATCCAGGAACTGATTAAAAGCTACAGGAAGCGACAAGTTTTATTTTTGCAAAAGGAGATCTACAAATTTAAGCACTTTCTGGGGGTGCCCAACTTTGGGCCCCGGTAAAAATTTGGTTTTAAGAATTGCACATTTTGTTTTAGTAAATAAACCCATTTCAACCCCGGAAATATTACTTTTTCCACAGTTAAAAGATATATCAAATTGAAATGGCTTTTTCAAAACCCAAAATTTAGAAATAAAAATGATAAGATTAATAGGGGGCCCAAACTTTTTCATATGACTGTACTATAGGGAAATCCTTCTTTTCATTGGCCCCTTTCCTATGTGCGGATCGTCCCCCTCGACAGGGCCGGGGGTTTCCCCTTCAGCCTCACGTACTAAAGCCGCGGCTTGCCCGGGGTAGGGGGGGGGGTCGGAGCAGTACCCAGCTCCATCGACAACCTAAGTCTAGAGCTTTAAAGCACTTTTTTCCCCGCCTAGTGAGGGGGGCAGTCGCCAGCACACACAAGCAGGGGCCTGGAGCAGACCCTGAACCAAAAGGGGGGCCTACTTTGGGCAGCATCTGCCACCCAGTTTGAAGATCCGCGGACACTGGGCAGCCAAACTGGATGGGGCCGCAACTTGCCATTTTTCAGTGAAGAAGCTTTTTGCCCCGGGCCCGTAAAATTTTGGCATAAGGGGGTTCAGTCGGCAGGGGGCCCTCGTTTTTCTCCAAGGAGAAAACCTGCCTGTCCCCGGGGAAAAGTGGGAAAGACGACCTTTTTCAAGATGAATCAGGCATGGATCGGCAGGATTTCCACACACCAAAAGCCTTAGGGGTCAGACTACATCACCATGACGCCCCACCCAAACTGTGAGAAACAGTCTGGGTTCAAACTACCTGCCTCAGCCACTATCAGATGCCGCCACCCGCTGATGCCACACAAACTGCTGACAGTTTCTCCATCTGCCACCAACCATCTTTACCAGGGACTGGTAAATTTCACCCACCTCCACACTCTGTTTATTGTGCTACTTTATGACCTCATGCTGCTGCTGTGGCTGCTGCCGTGGACATCCACACTGTGTCATTGTGCCACAGGGTTTACCTCATGTGCTGCTGCTGACCTCCACAACTGTCATTGTGCCCCCTGTCTGAGCTTATGCTGCTGCTGTGGCTCTGCCCGTGACCTCCTACCACTTGGTTCATTTGTGCCACCCTAACCTCATGCTGTTTCCCTGCTGCTTGTCAAACCCTTTTCCCCTCTCTGTCATGTGCCACTCTGTGGGCTACTCCAGTTTTTGCCACTCAGAATGTGATTGTTTCCACTTTCTGACCTATTTCTGCTGCTGTGGCTGCGGCCGTGACCTCCACTACTCTGTCATTGTGCCACTGTCTGACCTCATGCTGCTGCTGTGGCCCGCTGCCGTGAAACCCCCACACTGTGTCATTGTCCCACTCTGTGGCCTACTCCTGTTTTATGCCACCTCCAGAATGTCATTGGGGGCCCACGTCTGACCTCATTGCGTGTCTGCTGCCGTGACCTACACACTCGTCATTGTGCCACTGCTAAACCCATGCGCTCTGTGGCGTTTGCCGTGACCTAAAAACCCTGTTCATTGTGCCACTGTCTGCCCCTCATGTGCTGCTGGGGCGTGCCTTGACCTACAACTCGTATTTTCCACTCTGTGGCCTACTCCTGTTTTTTGCCACCCCCCAAAATTTCATTGTCCAGCTGACCTCAGCTGCGCTGTGCTGCTCCCTACCTACACACTCTGACTTTGTGCCACTGCTGACCTCTGTGCTGCTTTTCTGCTGCCGTGCCCTACCACTGTGCCCATTGCCACTACTGACCCATGTGCTGTGGCTGCTCCCCGTGACCTACACCTCGTTTTGTGCCACTCGGGCCTTTTTCCTGTTTTTGCCACCTCCAGAATTCTTGTGCCCTTTCTGACCTATGCGCGCGTGGCGCTACATGACCCCCACATGTGTCTTGTCCCACTCTGTGGCCTACCCCTTTTTTTCCACTTCCGAAGTCTTTTGCCATGTCTGACCTCAGCTGCTGCGTGGCTGCTGCCGTGCCTACACCCCCTTTTCATTGGCCACGTTACCTCAACTGCTGCGGTGGCGCGCCGGACCTACACACGTGTCAGGGGCCACTTCTGACCTCAGCGTGTGTGGTGCCCCCCGGACCTACACACTCTTCATTGTGCCACTCTGGGGCCTATTCCTGTTTTTCCACCTCCAGAATGTCATTGGCCCCTACCTCATGCCTCTGCTGGGGCTGCTGCCATGCCCCTCCACACGTGTCATTTCCCACCTGGGGCCCTACTCCTTTTTTTGCCACCTCCAGAATGTATTGTCCACTGTCTGCCCTCATGCGTGCTTGGCTGTTGCCGTACCTACCACTGTGTCATTGTCCCATTTTTAAATCATGGCGCTTGCAGTCCCGTGACCTACACACTTTTTCATTGTGCCACTCTGTGCCTACCCTGTTTTTTCCACCTCCGAATTCATTGTGCCACTGTTGACCTCATGGCGTGTGGCGGGCTGCCGAAACCCGCACTTCTGTAATTGGCCACTCGGGGGCCTGTCCTTTTTTTGCCACCTCTAGAATTCATTGAGCCCCCTGACCTCATGCTGCTGCTGTGGCTGCTGCCATAACCCTACACACCTGTCATGTGCCACCTGGGGCCATCCTTTTTTTGCCCCCCCAAATGTCTTGTGCCACGTCTACCTCAGCTTGGCTCCCCGGATACACACTGTGCCATTGGCCACTGTCTTAAAAGTTAATTAGGGGTCCCAAAACAAAAATATATTTTAAAAAAAGTAAGATAGGGCCACTGAAAAGGCAATAGAAATACTTTAAATACAAAAAATCAGTGGCACACAAAAACAAAGTGAAACATAAGGGAAAAAAGGGAAATTGGAAATGCATTACGCTAAGGGAAAAAATGAAAAACCCGGGACCTTATTTTTTCTATTTTCCTTTGCTAAGCATTTCCTATTCCCCATATACCTTGTGTTTTTACTTATTTTTAGTGGCCACTGATTTTTTTTATTAATGTATGCTATTGCCTTTTCAGGTGCACCTTTTTTACGTTTTTCAAAATATTTTTAGATTCACAGCCTAAATTAACTTTTGTATTATTTGAGAAATGGGAAATCTTTGGGTTGGCCCCTCTGCCCCCTTTTAAACCATGAGGATTGTTCAATTGCAAGTTCCCGTCACTCCCGAAATTGTATCTGACAGACCCCATGGGAACTGTTAGTGGTTGGGACCCACCGTTTGGGACCCCCCTGACGCTAGGGAGGTGAGCTTAAAACAAACTTTGATCAAAAAACTGTAAACTAAAATCCCAGGTTTTTATATTTTTCCCTTTCATAATGCATTTCCCAAAATTCCCATATACCCTGATTTTCACTTTGTTTTTTAGTGTCCATGATTTTTTTTATTTTGCCCCCGTCTGACCTCTCTGCTGCTGGGGCTGCTGCCGGACCTACAAACCGTCTTTTGTGCCACTGTTGACCTCTGCTGTGTTTGGATGCGCCATGACCTAACACTGTGTCAGTGCCCTCTGGGGCCTACCCCTTTTTTTTTTTCCCACCTCTAAATGTCTTTGTGCCATGCCTGCCCTCAGCTGCTGCTGACGTGACCACCACGCTCTGTCATTGTGCCCTTTTTGGCCTACCCCTTTTTTCCCCCCCAAAAGTCATGTCCACTCCTGCCCCCTTCGGGGTCACCTCCCCTCTGTCATTGTGCCACTCTGGGGCCTACCTTTTTTCCCACCTCCAAAAGTCTTTGGACACTTTTGCCCTCTGGCTGCTGCCTAAACCTCACTCTCTGTCTTGGGCCACTCTGTGGCCTCTCCTTTTTTCCCACCTCAAAATGTCTTGTGCCACTGTCTGACCTCATGCTGCAGCTGTGGCTGCTGCCGTCCCTCCACACTGTGTCATTGTGCCACCTGTGCCTACCCGGTTTTGCACCCCCCCCCAAAAAAAATTGTCCCGTTGACCTCATGCTGTGGGAGCCCCGTTTCCCCTCCACACTCTTCACTGATTTTGCCCTGGCTCCAGCTTTTTTTTTTTCCAGCTGTCGCTGCCATATTTTACAGGCAACATTCCCCCTTATTTTTTGGTCTTTTTTTGCCTCTTAATCCCCAGGAATTTTATATGAAGCGATTCTAAACGGGGGCAGTCATGGCGTGCAACTAAAACCACTTTGTATGAAGCCCAAAAACCAAGCTCCCTCGCATTTTTTAAAGCAGGCACCGTTCAAAGGGCCCCCTGCACTGGCACCCTGAAATAGCGTTTTTTACGTATCGCCAAAGGAATTCGGAACGAAAAATTTTTTTTTGTCGGGAAATCGGCGAAATGAGCGAAACCCAATTTCGAGAAATTTGCCCATCTCCCAAAAGTCAAATTACAGGCCCTTCTCTCTTTAATGGGAAACTTGCAAATTGGTGCTACTACCCTGTTTCCCCCCAAAAACGACAGGTCTTATATAAAATTTTTTTCCTAAGGACGACAAAAACTTATTTTTAAAATTCACATTATTTTTAACAAACATCAACATGTAATAAATATTTAGTGATTTTATCACAAAAACGCATAGCGCCAAACTCTGAATTCATAAAAAAAAAAAAACACTGTCCTTTTTTTTCGGGAGTGTCTTATTTTGGGGAAAAAGGGGGAAATCTTTTTTTTTCCCCCTGTATATTAAATGCCCTTCTTTTCAATTATAAAATGTTTTCTTTAGAACACATTTTGATCAAATTGAGTATTCCCACCTACCACATCAAAGTAACCTCATCAAGTGGATCTCTATCTAACCCTCACCTGGTGCCAAAGTCACCAAATTACTAAAAGGAGCTAAAGCAGGTGGGAAGAGTGCATGACTAAAATGGAGGCAGCCACACTTATTTCCTTTTATCTTTTCTAAACTACTATCTATCTATCTATCTATCTATCTATCTATCTATCTATCTTGTATGTTTCAAATAAGAGGTGCAATGCATACAATCAAATGTGTATGCACTGACATGTTGATCAATGTGGTAGTTGTGGATCCTTTGTGATCAGAGGGTAGATGATTTTTTAAAGCAGTCAAACCAGGGGGGCCACCAAAACGGACGGGTTTTTCTGCAAAAACCCCCAGGGCGAAGGCTGGCGAAGACACCGGGTACGAGAAAAGGTGACGGGGACGCAGGTTAGCCATAGATGGTAGCTGTCCCGGGAGGTAATGACTGGTACAACGGCAGGATAACAGCAGTAGTGTAAAGCACTGGATAGCGCAGACTTAACACAGGGTTAACTCAGGAAATATAGCAAGCAGTACAGCAAACAAGGATCAGGGTCACTGAAAAACATCCACAAACTGACCCTAAGGCAGGAAGTTTCCCTTTTAAAAGAAGGCCAGGGAAATTTCAAAAACTGCCACGAGAGTGGAACCAAAGACGCCTGGACGGGAGGGGGGGGTGAGTTGAAAATTTGAGGGAAGCTGGGCCGCCCCAACACAGGGAAAAAGGGACCCCCACAAACAGCGCCAGGGAAAGGAAAACCGCGCCCAGACAGGGGCCATGGCATGAACCGTGACAGTGTAACTAGAATTCATAGCAAAATGAGATGGTTCCCACCACCTTATGCAGAAAACAAAATTAGCATAAGTAAGAATGATCATCATGTAAATAATAGGGTCATATATCTAAGAACCCACATACTAGTGCTAGGTAGCAGTAAGTCACAAAGTTTTATTTCCAATAAAAAGGTATAATGTTTTAACACTTAGAAAATTGGGGGATGTGTTCAAATTATTTTACCCCTGTAAATTTTATATGTTAGCAGGTGAAATAAATTGAAATGTCACCAATTTTCAATTAAATATTTTCTAAAAGGACCACTGACAAAATTCTACCAGAGTTGAAATAACCCATCCAAAACCCCAAAAGGCAAAGAAATCAAACTTTAGATGTCCATACATTAACTTATTTGTACTAATGAGAAATGACACAGGGAAAATGTATTGAACACGCGCTTACTGAAATGTATTTAATACTTGGTACAAAAGCCTTTTTTGGTGATGGCAGCTTTAATACATCTCCTGTATGGAGAAACTAGTCACATGCATTGCTCAGGTTAGATTTTGGCCCATTCTTCCACACAAACACTCAAATCCTGAAGCTTCTGTGGGCTCCTTCTATGAACTCTGAGCTTTAGTTCATTCCATAGGTTTTCTGTTGGTTTCTCTGAAACTAATTGAGAGTTTCCTTGTCTGTGTGTTTGGGATCATGGTCTTGCTGAAATGCCCTCGCTTCATTCTCCTATCAAGAATGTCTTGGTACATTTGTCCATTCATCCTTCCTTCAATTATATGAAGCTTGCCAGTGTTGTATGATGAAGAACAGCCCCACATCATGATGTTCCTACCTCCATACTTCACTGTTGTTATGGGGTTGTGGGGGTTATATGTGACACCTTTTAGTCTCCATACATGGTGTGTATGCTGGCATTGAAATAGTTCAGTTTTGGGCTCATTTGACCAGGCTATATTCTCCCAGTATTTCACAGGCTTGTTTAAATGTTGTTGAGCAAACTTTGTGTTTTTTAAATATGCTTTTTTTCAATAATGGAGTCTTCCATGGTGAGCGTGCATACAGGCTGTTACGGGTGTCCCCGCGACCCCCGTGTCTGGCCGCAGGCACACCCGCAACCCTGCTGCGGCTCCGGCTGCAGCCAGCAGCTCACTGCTTACCTCGTCGTGCTCCTGTTCCGGTCCGGGCGCGCGCTTCTGTGGCCGACCGGCACGCGCGCGGTACTGCGGCCAAATTTAAAGGGACAGCGCCCCGATGATTGGTCTCATCGGACACTGATCCTATTTAAGTCCTGCCCCTTCCCAGTAACCTTGCCGAATCGATAGTGCCCTGTGCCTTGAGAGGAAGCATTCCATAAGTGTCTTGTATTATTCCGTGTACCATATCTTCTGCCTCCGTCCCTCGACCATGAACCATAGCCGCCTGCTTTGAGTGTTCTGCCTGTCCCCGACTACGAGCCTGCCTTACGATTTTGTACCTCGCTATACCTCGGCAGCCACCGCAAGCAAGTCATGTCAGGGGTAGCAACCTGGTAGTAATCCGCCGCAGCAAGTCCATCCCGCTTTGGGCTCTGGTGAAAACCGGACCTACTTAGATTCCGCTCTCTGGCGTGGCTTACACCATCGCTTGCAGTGGTCCAGTGGATAAACTACTGCGGACTGTGACAGCATTTGGTGCAATGTAGTTATAGTATGCTGCCATAACCACGTACCATCACCACATGCATATTAAACGTCAATATAACTGCTACCTGTCAGTGAACAGCCCCTACAAAGAAAAGTAGATGCAGAATATCACGTATCACCACCACACAGTGACTGAATATTACCACCATGCCATAACCATGTATCACCACAACAATCATATTAAAAGTCTATTGATGTTTAATATGCATGAGGTGGTGATACGTGGTTATGACATGATGATATTATTCAATCACTATGTGATGGTGTTACAGAGAGGTTTCAGGGCTCTTTTAGGAGATAAGTGTGGATCCCAGACCTGCACCTATCAGACATTGATGGCAAAAAAGTATTTTCTTTGGAGGAGGGGGTCTAATTTATGTATGTAAAGTTTGTTATGTGTGTGAAATTGTAGGGGCTACAGGGGATAGAGTAATAGGGATATAATTGGAAAATTATTTGGGGCTGGGGGGCAGGAAGAAAATTACATGGGTGGAAAACTAGTCATTATCTGTAGTTGCACATGGCAGCACTGATTGAAATTGCAGCTAGAAGAAAGGAAGAGATGTGGGTTGGATCTGCACAGCCCTGTGCTACCAAACACTTTGACAAGATTTCACTTTCTGGAATATTAGGGGGCTGTATTTATAATTGTTTACAGCAATGCAGGTGTTCTGGTTACAAAGATTGCTTGTGGAGCCTGGGAAGGAGATGACAGCTCTGCAGGCATAACCGACCATTGCAGGAGGCCTGCAGAGCTGTGACATCCACTCCCTCCCACTGCTCACACAGAATAAGGACTGAGGAGGAAGAAGGAACAGTGTGGGGGCGTGATGACGTCACCACTCCTCATTGAGGAAAGACACACCCCACTGGGAGGAGAGAGCCGCCCCTGGATTTGAAAACTTAAGATTGATCCAGGAGGGGAGCCAGAACCAGGAGGACTGGTAAAAGTGTAGGTTTGTGGCACAGGGCGGTAGGTTCAGGCCACAGGTTTAGAGAGAGACGCTATATGTGTAGTGCGTGGCTAGACGGCCAAGGTTTTGGTTTTGTTTCCTGTCTAGTGTGCTGTCATATGCTGAAGAATAAAGCCGGCTGAGGCCAGTTTAAAGATAAACTATGTGGTCCGTGTGATGTGTTTACCAGATGCCATAACCGTTTACCAAACACGGCGATCCCATGAGCCGAGTGACCACTGGGCCGGTCCAAGATGGTGGCCGAATGTGAGTAAAGTGTTTACAATACTCAATATTTCGAGGTCCAAGTTTGAGGCTCAGGTAGAATTAGTCTGTAGTAGTTACCATGTGAAATGCATTTAAAGAGTGAATTCGGAGTTATATAGCTAGAAACTGAATTGCTACTTTTGTGAGCTAAAGGCAATGGGAGAATGGTCACAGAAAGAAGAACGGCCACAGGAACTTAAATTCTCTACTTTGGATCTAGATGCTTGGAGAGTAAAATACTGTCCTAGATATTGCGTTCTAGATTAAGATTTTCCTTATCCACTTCACTGAAGGATTGGTTCATCACCAGCATTTGTACCGACAGATCTACCTTAGCTACATTCAGATGCAGATACCTGTAAATGTGAACACAGTGATGCAGATAAATCCTAGTGGTACCAATTAATATACCTTCTGTTAGTCAGAACTGCTGAAGCTATAGAACCCCTTTCATTTACACCCATTAGCTGCTCTATATGGGCAGAGGTCGAATGATAAATGTGACCCGTGTTCTACTGAGAATTTTTTTTCTGTGAGTTGTCTTCACTAACCTCCAAACAAGTGAGGGGGAAATGCCTTCTTTGAATGTAAGATAAAATGTATGAGTAATTTGTTTTTCATCCCTGGATTCCAGGTAGAGTTCATCCTCCCCCATGATAAATATCTGACATGATGGGAAGGGAACACTTCTGAAGAAGAAGAGGCTTGAGATGAGTGGTAGAGTACTGTTGAACCAACCATATTTTCCAAGAGTCATGTTTACTCACCGCCACGGGCAGAGGCGCAACTTGAAGCTCCTGGGCCCTAGTGCAAAAAGTGAAATGGGCCTCCCAGCGACCATGTGCCATTTACAATACTGGTATCTCCTTATATGTTAGAAGGGCTTTTGGGCCCCCTCAGACTGAAGGGCCTGGTAGCGACTGCTACCTCTGCACCCTCAACAGCTACGCCCTTGGCCACTGGCGCTTCCTTGCTGTATACAGGCGGTCCCCGACTTACATCGTTCCGACTTACATACGTCCCCTAGTTACAAATGGAGACTTATGGGGCGTGGCTGACATTCAACACTGAGTCACGCCCCATGATAACCAAGTGCCAGCATGCCACAGCTGCACATGAGATACAGAACGTTAGGTGCAATCTTCTTAGTAGGGGTACAGACAGCAAAACAAATGTAAAAACTGTTCCCTGCACGATCCAAAACAAAAAAATACTAATTTTGACTGGAGTTACACTTAATTAATATACTTGTTCCGACTTACATACAATTTCAACTTAAGAACAAACCTACAGTCCCTATCCCGTATGTAACCCGGGGACTGCCTGTACTTGTACAGCTCATGGCTTCCCCAGTTGGCATCCCACCCATCATCACTCCTGTGGCCTCTGATGCTGTATAGTGCATGAATGGCCTACCAGCTTCTTAAAGGGCTAGTGTGTGCTGTAGATCTTCTTTAGCCAATGTCATGTTGCTTCAGTCTATTTAATTATCCTTCTCCCATTCCTCCTTCTCTGATCAGTAAGGTTTCTGTAAGTGTAAAGGTGTTCTTCTCATTCCTCAACTCTGTTCCTGATATTTGTGGTTTTCTTGCCCTTGCCTTGATCCATTAACCATTCAGTGTATTGGGTGTGCTCTGCTTGTCCTGACCTTGGCCAGTTCAACGTGTTGAAAACCTCCAAATATATATTCTATTTTGCCATAGGCAAACTTAAACTCTATCAGTTCTCTATCTATAAAACACTAAAACGTAAACCTCTAACCCCTGATGAAGCCAGGTTAGCTGGTGAAACATGTTGGGGAGGTCAGGCATGACGTTTTAAAATTGTGATTTCTCACCTCTGTCTACAAGTGTCACCCGCTGCAGAGGATATCACAAGGGGGCCTTATTTGTTTTGTGTCCATGAGATTAGGGATGACTGCCCAGGTAGGAGGCTTGGGATCCCTTACTGGAGTTAGTAAACTGCTGTATATATAAGGCTTTCCTGTTAATAGGTGGTGCTCCACCAGACTTAATAATAGAAAAGGAGCTATTCCTTCCTTCAGAAGTAGAAAGGGTTAAATGGTGAGGTTAGAAATCAGGTTTTTAAATAGTGTGTATAGAGGTTAAGCGTTATACATAATAAAAGTTACGTTTTAGTGTTTTATACATAGAGAACTGATAGAGTTTAAGTTTGCCTATGGCAAAATAGTAAATATAGTGATCAAAAGTGACTCTCTGTTCTCTTGCGAGATTCCCATTTTTTTGGAGACTATTTGAAAACCTCCAAACGCCCAGACCTCTGCCTTATGACTATCCTACTTGTCTTCTTATTTGGTACTGTGCTTGGAATCATCAACTATTGCTAATAGTGAGTACTCTGACAGTAGCAAACTGGGAACTCACTGTATAGGGGTTGTCTCACTACAAGGATTGCTTTTTATGTTAAAGATCTTGCAAAAACAAGTCACTTTGCAATATGTGTCCATTAAAGCTGTCCTACCTATTCTGAGACATCCCTCTTGTATAGTCTGCATCAGCTCCCCAGGTCGCTATAGCTACAGACCTGTTCAATCTCTCATGATAGGCTGTCAGCACTGGTTGCTATAGCTACAGACCTATTCAATCTCTCATGATAGACTGCCAGTACTGGTTGCTATAGCTACAGACCTGGCTTCTACTGCAGCCTAGTGGAAGCCGGTAAACACGCCTCTGAATTCAAAATGAAACCAAGAAAACAGGACTGAGGTAAGATGATAAAATGTAGTGAGACAACCCCTTTAATGAGTGAAAATCAGGGGATCCCTCAAACTTACTTTAATCTTTTCATTTTATTTTAAGCCCAACCATTGCAACCCAAGGGATCCACATATGTCTAGGTGGGCTATGTCTAAAATACCCCTCGGTTGGGGCCTCTGCTAGTGGGTAGGAAGTAATATTTCCTCCTCTGTGGGTTGGGGATGGGGGCCCTTCCATAGGTAGGAGGAGAGGGGGCCCCTTCCGTAGGTAACGGTGATAGGGCCCTTGGGTAGGTAGGCAGGTAGAGGCCCCCCCCTTTCCCAAATGGGAGGCGGTAATGGGGCCCCTTTTGGGGTGGTGGGCAGGTGTGGGGCCTTTTTGTTGAAACAGGTGATATGGCCCTTTATAAAAGGGGTTGGCAGGTAGATAAGCCATTAGGTAGGTGGGAGGTGTAGGGCCCTTTTTGGTGGGTATGCATTAGTTTTGGCCATTTATGGCAGGTGCAGGGGCAGTTCTGGCAGGTAGATAGGGCCAGTTATGGAGGATATGGGCCAGTTGGGGTTTGCTGGGGTTCTAAAACTGGGGCCCGGGCCCCCTGTTTTTCATTTTTGCTGGGAAAGGGCGGGTTCAACAGCATTTGTTTACCCCACTTTGGGAATGAGCAAGTTTTTTTTAAAGAGAAAAAGAAACTTTGCTCCTATCACTAATTCCAATAGATCCTGTCCGTCCCCAGCGTCACTTTTTAAAGAGGGTCAGTACTGACAATTTTTTTTCAAAAGCCCCAATCTATGTATGATAACATAATCCCTTATAAAAAATATGGGGAATGTTCACTGGAGTCTTGTCTCCGTATGAAATACCCGTTTTTTCTGTGCGTTTGGGTCTGCTAACGGCCCCAGGAAGCAACTAACATTAGCAGGACTTTATCAGCGGCAATGACGACGCGCACGGCGTTACAGGGAAGATCACCGCGCTGTTTCATCCGGTGTCGGGCCCGTCTTGCGGATGCAATCAAGAAATGACTTGCAATCTTGGATCGCATTCAAAAAATATCCTTTACATATGTTTGTTACTAAAGAAAACTCTAAAAACCCAAGGGCCAAAATAAAATTACTACTTAGGGTAAAATATCTGCCAGACCCTGAGAAAATTGACCCCCACATGTGTACCAGGTGTACACAATTCGGCCAGGTCGCCTGATGATTTTTAGCACCTGTATTTTCCCTACCTCCGGGGGTTGGGGGGGGTGGCTATGTTGTACCTTCTCCCTAATGGGGTTTAATTTTAAAAAAAGCGGGTGATCCCAAAATCCCACAAAAACCTTGCTTTCCTATGAGGGGGAAAAGCCGGGGCTGCTGCGGGGGATGGGGAGTCACCCATTGTTCTGTATAGGCTGCCTTTGAAGTGGGTGTATGACCCATCCAGTAGGTAGGTGGGTTTTGGTCACTTTTAGGTAGGTTATAGGGCCCCTTTAGTCAGTAGTGGGTTTAAATAGGTAATTTGGTAAGTAGGTATATAGGCCACCAGTGGGTAACAATTATTCCCCCCTGCATGTATTTATATAGCCCCCATAGCGGGAAAAATATGTTTGGGAAAAGTATAACCCCCTACTCTAAAAAGTGGCAGGTAGGAAATTTAGTCAGCCAGTAAGTGGTTGATATATAGGCCCCCCATTGGGATGTAGGTATATAGGCCCCCCTTAAAAGTAAGTGGAAATAGGTCCCAAAGTAGGTTTATAGGTTTTAGATGTAGTCTATGTATGGGTTTGATGGGTCTATGGGTTCCCCAGTAGGTTGATATGTTATGGGCCACTCATTGATGGAAAGGTCTATAGGCCCCCCCAGAAAGCAAATTTTTTTTACTTATGCAAATTAAAATCAAACTCATTTTGTTTAAATTTGGGGGGGTAATACGCTAAACCCAGGGAGCAGAAATATCCAAATTTCCCCAAAAAGGGGGACAAAGGGGGGAATGATAAAAAATGTGTATCTAAACTTTCTTTGACCATAGCAACCAATCAGAGCTCGCTTTTTTTTTTTCAGAGCAATATGAAACAAAAGGGGAGTCTGTTTGGTTTCTTTGGGCTCTGTTTGGTTTTTTTGTGAGTTTTTTTAGTGGCTTTTGGGCTCTGTTAGTTTTCCCTGAGTTGACTGGTTGCTTGGGCTCTGTTTGGTCCTAGGGTTGTGGTCACTATGGGCTTGGGGTTGGTCGGGTTGGGCTCTGGTTAGTTGCCATGAGCTCGAAAAGGTTGCTAGGGCTTTTTTGGTCACTATGGGTTTGTTCGCTATGGGCTTGGTTTTCACTATGGGCTTTGTTTTGGGCATATGGGCTTGTTTGGTTGCATAGCAACCAATCTTACCAGTTTCTAGATAAGGCCCAAAAAATGACCAAAAGCCACACAAATTTTGGGGGTTTGGATTTTTTTTTTTTCCCCCTAAGGTGTTTACCCGAGGGATAAGTGATATTATATTTATTAAACGGCTTTTAACAAAATGGCAAATACAAATTGTGTACCTTTTTTTTTTATTTTTTAAAACAAATAAGGGGTGATTGAGACTTTTAAATTTTTTTTTATCTTTTATGTTTTTAAAATTTTTTTTTAACTTAAAAATTTAGCGCCCTAGGGTTTTGGAAACACAAGGGGGGCACAATTGCAATAAATGTTCTGTATTTCAAAAGAGTACAGCTGCAGTATAGAACAGCTCTGTGGGGGCAGCTAATTAAAATTTCTTTGTACACCCTTATTAATTTTAATATATATATAATTTTTATAATTTTTATATATTATATATTTTTATAATATATTATATATATTTTATTATATTATAATATATTTTTTTGCAGAAGGGTGTGCAAAGATAATTAAAAAAGTACTGTGACCCACAGAGTGTTCATACTGCAGACTGTCAGCTTGGGGATCACACTGGCCACACTGCTAAAAATTTACAGTTTTATGATCAGTCCTGTGGGTCAATATATAAAACTGACCCTCGATTATCAAATTTATCTGTACACTGAATGTCAGCTCTGTGGGTCGCAGCACAGGTGACAATCAAATGCAGTTTTTTTTTATTGGCCCCCCGAATGTTTCATAACAGTAGGGTGAAATTTTTTCCCCCCGCCCCCCTCTAAATACCTAATCTGCCCCCCCAGTTGAGGGTTCATCAACAAATGCCGTGAGGAAGTGGAGAAGGGGGGGGGTGAGAGGGGGGGGGGGTCCAGGGCCGGCACCCGGGTTTTGCACCCCTTTTCCTCCTCCGCATAAGGAACGCTCAGCCGGCAGCCCTCCACATGCTCTCCTCCGCCCCTCCCCCTGCCCCGGGAGGCGCGGCCCCAGGGGGCCCCGGGGGCCCCTTTACAAAAGTAGTGCCGCATCCCTTGGTAAATGATCCAAAAATGCGGCGTTCTTCATGAGTGAGGGTGGCCGGGTGGGGGAAAGGAACTTCGGGGCAGCGGCATTATATTCGGGGGACGAGCCCCGAATAAAAAAGCTAGCAAGCCCCTGGGGCCTTATGGGAATGTAGTTAGGGCCGTTATGGTGGTAGTTAAGCCGTTATGGTAGGTGTTGGGTCAGTTGTGGGGGGGCATTCGCTTCCCTTCCCCTATTTAAAAAAAAAATTACTCACCTTGGCTCTTCCTGGCTGTTCCTCTGCCGAACACCTGTCTTCAGGACTGCGGCATGACGCATCCGTTTTCCTGTTCCCGGGGCACCAGTTTGGTGTCTCTTGCCCGGAGCCCAGTCCAAGGGTTAGGGCCTAGTCTGGGAGCCACGATGACTCATTGCATCGGTGTGGGCCTTCAGGGGAAGTGGCCGTATCAAAGTATCCCGGGGTCTTTTTTCAGCCCCTTTCTGCCCTTTGGCGGCAATGGCTTTTTGATCACGCATCCCGAGTCGTGTGACCCGTGTGCAACTGTTGACAAAAGGGGGCCGGGGGATCCCCCAGTCAAGGCCCAAAACAAGTGCGACTTCTGCAACCTCTGTAGCTACGACACTGATGTCGTTGCTGTCATGAGTGAAAAGGATGATTTATTAGAGTACCAAAGTGATGATTATTGGCTCCCTGGCCAAGGGTGGCGGTATTTCTGAAACTGTGCAGTTTCTGATCTGTTCGTCTTTGGTGAAAGTGTATCGTGAGGGGACAAATCGCGCCATTGTGAATAAGGGTTGCAGAAACTCCAGAGCACCACATGCCTTTGAAGGGAGAGGTGACTGTTGGCTATAAAGGTGCATGAAGGTGGACTAACACACTGCAGTAGAGCATCTCACCGCCAAATTGACCCAGGGGGCAACTAAACGTGTGTAAGACAACAGTTTGGTGAATCCTACTGTGTATGGGGCCTTGGAGCAGACGGATATCACTGCACCTCTGCTAACAAAGTTGCATCGGCAGAAATGGCTTCATTTTTCACTGCAGTATGGGAATTGGACCTCTGCTGATTGGTAAAGGGTTGTCTTCTTCGATAAGTCCCATTTTTTGTTTCATTGAACAGATGGACCTTGGCGTGTCAGGCAAGAATCATCAGAGAACAAACACCCTGCAACTATTGCTGGAAAAACACAAGCTGGCAGTGTATGGTCTGGGGAATGTTTTCAAAGCATTCTCTGGGCCACTCATCCGTGAGGAAAAACCGATTTGGGTATGAACCAATTTGTATATGAAGATTATATACACCCATTAAATTATCTTCCCTGGGGCGGATGGACTCTTCCATAAGACAACGTGACATGTCACATGGCTACAAATTAGAAAAACGAATAAGGCAGCACTTCCAAATAAGCGGTTTTATTTCACCCAAATGTGCAACGTTTCAGCTCAGCAATGAGCCTTTCTCAAGCAACAACATACTGTAGTGTCAGTGATCAGTTTATATACAAAAATGTGTCAATTAGCAAAATTCATTACATAAGTGTCAATTAACAACAATCCATTATATAGTAAATATCAAGTGCATACAATCAATCAACGTGTACAATATAAGAGATACATAGGGCGACATGTATGATTCTCGCCGCGTCGGAGCACTCCTTTCCGGCAGTTTTCCGGCGAAATTTGCGCCTGATTTATGGCGGCGCCCGCGGTGCGCTCATACATGCCGTGGGAAGTCCGCTGCGCCTCGCCAGTGTGTGAGGAGCAGTGCGGGGACTGAGGCGCAGTGCGGGGCTGCGCCTAAGATTCGCCGCCCGCGGTAGTGCGCTCATACATGCGGGGAAAAGTTCACCGCGCCTCGCCAGTGTATGGGGCGCAGAAGGGACTGTGCCTCACAGTATTCCGATTCGAGACAGGCTGGAAATCAGCGAGAAATCATTAATGTCCCACAAATACAGTTAAATCATTTGCAAGTCCAGTAGTCATCGAGTGCTGTGTAAAATCATCGCCGTCTTTCAGACAAAAATGATTTTACAATCGTATTTATCGGCGCGTAATGGATAGAAAGTATATGAAGCAGAAAGCTGCCTCGTGTGGAAAGTATGCACTTGCAAGCACGTACTTTCATCAACGATAACGAAGGCATATTGAGGCAGGTATCTGTGCGCGCTGCAGTACGCCGCGTGAATGTACTCTAAGGCTATGTTCACACGGCTTATTTTGGGACGGATTTCAGTCCGTAATTTGCGCTGTACTGCGCGAATTACAGCTGAAATCCGTCCCAGTCATTACGGTAATCCACAGTACTCATAGAGAACTATGGATTCCGTCTCCTCTCCCTGCTCGGCGAATACGGCGGGGAGAAAGTGACATGTCAATTTTTCACGGTGGTATACGCTCCGTGGATAATGAATGTGTATGGATGGTGGATAGCTTGCCAGCCCCCTCGCCCTGCCCCCGCTGCACAGCACACGCCGTAATTGCGGGCAAAATCAGTCCCCACAATTACGCCGTGGATAAGCCGTGTGAACATAGCTAAACTGTGTGCTAGGTCCCTATATATGCGAATAAAGTATCTCAATAATCAGGCCCCATTCACATCGCCTTCTGGCAGTTTGTTCATGGTATCTGCTGAGATACCATTAAAATGTACAAATACCATGGCAGGGCCAAAGTCTTCTATAGGGCAAACATAGTCCTAATTAGAAGACCACACTTTTCTGTCTAATCCAGAAATGGTATGCATTTGCTAATTAGGGCAAATGTAGTTTCAATTTCGACTACATTTGCCCTATGGAAATCTATGGCCCTGTCTCGGCCCCACCTCGGTATCCGTTAGTATCCCCACAGATACCACACATGAGCTGCTGAAACGCTATGTAAATTGGCCTAAATCACTTAAAATAATTGCCTGCATGATGCTACTTTGGCGACTAGCATGCAGAGATCACAGGGGGCGCATGCATGTATATTCAACAGCACACGATTGAGTTCAACCAAAGTCTTCATGTAGCCATAGGCTATGTTCACATGGTGCAAAATGGCATCTGCGTCATAAAATGGACAGTGTGAACTACAGCACAAATTGTTCATTCGAATGGATGGAACTCGAGTTTCAAGTGAATTGTGAAATTTCATGTAAATCTGCATCGAATTCTGTGTTAAAATCCATTGTGTGAACGTAGCTTTATTATGTTACATATGCAAAAAAGTGAAAAATGATAAATTCCCAATGTGGAGATGAAAAAATAAAACGTTTTTTGGTCCTTAAGGTCAAAGATGATGTAACTCTGATGGGCACAAGGTCACAAATGCATTAGCGCAATAAATTGGCTTTGGCTGTGGGACGTTGATACGTCTGGGGTAGATTGTGGCATAATTGCAGTGCTGGTTGTACGGGCAAAGATCTCTTTTATTTATCTTGTCCAGTAAGTGCTATAATTATGTTGTAGGTGTAATCAGTGTGTGGAGAGCTTCCTCAGAGGGGTTTATGGCCATTATGGTTGGGGGTCACATGACTACTAAGATAGCATCAGGTAAACGTACAGGTACAATAAGGTGCTGTCCAGGGAGGTGTCTCTATGCTCACATCAGATCTCCTGCCTCAGACATTAAAGGGGTTTTCAAAGATTTTTAGAAAACTTCAAACTTTTTTAATATAAACCAGTAACTTGTACTCCCCTCTCCTGTCCCTCTAGTGCCACCGGAGTTGGGGGTAGCCCTCACTTGTTGACCAGTAGATGAAAATGATGGTCACTCATTCCCCCTCTCTTGCTTCTCCTGATTGAGTTTTCTGAGAGTTTTGGCAAATCCCCTTCAACTATGAACTACTTAAAATAAAAAATAGCAGGTGCTTGCCTCTCCTGCTGCTGCCGCTACAGCACCATCAGCTCTGATGTCCTCCACTGGTCGCTCCGCAATGAGGTCTCATTCATTGCTTTCATGATCGTGAACCAATCATTGGCCTCAGTGGCCACTGCTTGCAAGAATGGCGCATGAATGGTGCGTCACCACTGAGGCCAGTGATTGGTTCCTGGACATATGAACAGAATGTCACTGGTGGGTAACCATTGGAGGACGCTCCTGTAACGCTGGAACAGAGGCAGCGGGAGAGGTGAATACAAATGAATTTTTTTTTAAACTGGATTGAAGTCATTGGAGGTTTTATTAAAATTTCAGAAAACACCTTTAAGGCTGCTTTCACACAGCGCAGTTTTGGTGCAGTTTTAACTGCGCTTCAATTAAACTGCCTTTATTACCAGCAAGCTTCTTTCAGTTGTCTAAATTGTTCAGAAAGCTGTTTCAAGTAAGTAATCAATGACTGTGTTTGAAGTCTTGTGGATACAAACACACTAATTGATTTCTCCCTTTCCAGTTTAGATAAGTGAAAGAAGCTTGCTGGTAATAAAGGCACATAATTCGAGCGCAGTTAAAGCTGCACTAAAACTGCGTTGTGTTAAAGCTCCTTATAAGTGCAAAAGAAGGAGAACGAGTGACCATCACTTTCATTCACTGGTTAAGGAGTGAGGATTACCCCCAAACCTTCATTATGCCTCCCTTCTTTGCACTAAACCTGTTTATTATGCTGGCACCATATCAATTAGTGAGATATGTTGATGCTTAAAAGGGTTATCCCATAAATTAAAAAAATAAAGAAAAATTAATTCATAAACCAACAAAGAAAAAATCTTTTTTCCATTCCTTTACCCCTTTGCACCGCAGCTATGTTCATCTTCTGTAGGTAGCAGCAAGGGGCGTAGCTACAGGGGGTGCAGCGGTAGCAGTCGCTTCAGGGCCCAGCAGCCTGAGGGGGCCCAAATGCCCTCCTGCCACATAAGAAGATACCAGCATTGTAAATGGTGCATGGTAACTGGGGGGGCCCTATTTCACTTTTCGCACCAGGGCCCAAGAGCTTGAAGTTACGCCTCTGGTAGCAGCAGTGTTGCCCCATCGAGACTTGTACGTAGTCGCCTCTCCTGCAGTGCTCTGCAATTTGGCTATTTGTAACACCACCCGTTCCTTTATTTCAGGCTATCCTCCTATCCAGAACTGAACAGAAAATGGTTTCTCAATATTCAAATACCTCCTCTGAAGGCTCTTCTCTGCTTGTCAGAGTAGAAAAATGGAACTGTGCTGCTGTGATTTTCCTCTGACAAGTAGAGAAAACCCACTGGCAAAGTGAATGAGCCACATCAATGAATGAGCCACCTCAATGACTGGTCAATGTATGGTACAGATGGAGGTGGATATAAGGTTATATATGTGTTGTGGGCAATCAACAACAGCTTCGAGCTCAATATTAGCTCAATTTTCTTTAATTAGCGTGCAAGACTTATAATAACAGTTCATTGTCGAAGCTATTGTTGATTGCCCACAACACATTTCTAACCGTATAGTCTGTTGCATGAGGTCGGGGTCCTCTAATCTTGTGGACAATATCTTGCGGTGTAGACAATTCTGGTGCACTGTCTTGTTACAGATGGAGGTGGAAACACATTTTGATCAAAAAATAAACTGCAGGGGGAGCTACCATTAACTTTAATGTATGATATCTAGGTACAGAAATTGAGTTCTTAATGAATTAATAACTAGTAATCTTATTTTTGAAAACACTGTTGAGTTCGAAACAATGCTTTAGATGGGATAATAATAATGTGCTATATAATGTATCTTATCAATATTTATATTGCTAGCAAGGCAGGGACATATAGGTGGAAGTTTGTGGCCTAGGCCCACATTTTTAAACTTTTGCTACCTACTTTACAAGACTGACTGCATGGGACCTGCATGGTTACATGCATATTAAATGTGTGGCCTTCATTGAAGTGGTTGGTGGTTATATTCCATGCGTGGTCTGAGCAGTTACTTGTGTAATGGGAGAATGATGTTCTCATCATGTGCATTTATGCCCCTTTTAATACACCCCATGACCCTGTTTGCCTTGACAGCTGCTGCCTGACACTGGCTGCTACAATTAAGTTTACTGTGCACTAGAATTCCCAAATCCTTCTCCATGTCACTTTTAACCAGAGTTTTTCCATTTAACATAAATTCAGAAATGTGGAGGCCTGACCATTTGAATGTATAGGGCCAAGATACTAGAATGGCAGTCTTCATTGGAGGACTGAAAATTACAAGAGACAAAAAATAGCCACCGTCAAACCTGCCCAGGACTAAGATGTAAGCGGGAAAACCCTTATTTCCACTGTTTTTGCTTTCTCACCCTTTGCCCTGGTGCAACATCCTTATTTGTGGTGGGTACTTGGCTTTTTACCTTTTTGGCTGATGTTCAGTGGCTACTGTCGATAGTGGGCAGGATTTTCCCTAATGCTGGAAAAACATCAGCGCCATGGGAAAAAGTGACGTCAATTCTTGAGGCATATTCACAGTGTATAGAGGCCACAAAATCTATCTTTAAACAAAATTCCAGTCAGATTCTGATTAAAGAATCCGGACTGTATTTTATCATCTTTTGAACGGTTTTGGAGAATGGGTCTGTCCTTGGTTTGCGGATTCCTCTAATTATTGACTAGCACACCTTCCGTCCAAAAACCAGACAGGAGAGTGTGCAAGTTCCACGTTTTTCGTAATGCCGGCAGTTTGAAAATCCTCCAATAGGAAAAACATGCAGTGTAGACTGCTGGGTGGATTTTGCATTGAAGTCTATGGACAGGCTTGGACTGGCCCACAGGGGAATAGGGAAAACCCCCCGGTAGGCTGCTGAGCATGGTAGACCTGGAGTTGATTTTTAACTGCATATACATCCTCAGAAGAGGCAAAAAGGATAGAAAGAGAGGCAAAAATCAAGAGGCAGAGTATAGGAGGCATCTACAGTCATTTACAGTAACTGTAGGGTGGGCCCATGGAAACTCAGTTGGTGGGCCCCTAGAGTCAGCCCCACCTGTGGGCCCTATACACCCCAGTCCGACACTGTCTATGGAGATGGTTGCTTGTCAGGTCTCAGATGGTTTCTAAATCCAAAAAACGTCTGAAAATCTGACCTACCCTCAATACGCTTTGTGGTCGGGCGACCATATGCGGTCGCATGGTGCTGCCACTAGATGGCGTACGTCAGGGGACCTGGTAGAAACGTGCCACTGAGGGAATGGTCTCGGTGGGGGAAGCCAGGTGTCGGTCAGCAACATTAGGTTGCTGACACTCATATGTAGTATGGCTGATGTCCAACCATTATGGGGTGGCTTTCCCGGAACAGCTGCAGTTGGGTGGGTGGCTGTTCCCACGTTCCTTTCCGGGATTTACCAGGTCTATAAAAGCCTGGTACTCTGGGTTATCTGGTGGTGTGGTCAGCTGCAGTTTGGAGCAGCAGTGGAGCTGGTGAGAGGAGGCTCTGAACCCCCAGGCTTGAGGAAGCCGAAACCAGTGGAGACTGGGGAAGTTGTTGCTGGATGGTAGATCCAGACCACAGGTTAGGGAGGCAATTTAATGTTTAGTTAGTGGCTAGACGGCCGAGGATTTTATTTATGTTTTTGATGTTTGTGTTCTGTATACTGGACCTCAATAAAGCTTGTTGAGGCCAGTTTTAAACGGAAGACCTGTGTCGGTGTGCCATTCTGCTTACCAAAGAGGCGATCCGCAGAGCTGAAGACCCCCTGAGACTGTCAAAAAGGCGGCTGGACGAGTGTGAGTCTTACAGCTTCTTAAATGAGCACTGAATCAGCATGGATTTTAGACACGAGTGCCACTTCGATTCAGCACTGTAGTTTTCAGCATCCACAATCAGCCAAATAAATATACCATTAAAATTGTCAGTGCTTGGAAGGAGACAACATCTCAATATAAAGAATGGTGCTCTGTGTCTGCCATCATTGGACTTATTGGCCGTTCTCCAAGCATTACTCAGTGTATACTACATTGTGCTTGCAGCCAAGAGAGGTTGGGATCTGTGAAAGGTTTGGCAAACGATGACCCACAGAAGTACAAACCATTTCCCATTCAGTGCCCGGCGCCATCGGACCTTATTAGAGGATGGTATCTTAGAGACCTATGGTGTCACAGAAGGGCAAGCCATGAGCCAACAGTTATTGACATGGTGGGGACTCAGGCCGAGATCGAGATTACCCTTTAAAGGGATTCATGATAAATGGAGCCAGGTTTAGGATAAATAGAAAAAAATGCATACTTACCTTCCGGTTCCCTGCCACTGCTGGTCTGTAGCATCCCGGGACCTGCTCCTATTCACTTCCTGAACCATGTGTCATCAATAAGTAGAGGCTTGCACCTCATAGTGAGTAAATGAAGAACAAGCCTCTGCTGTTGTACGGTGCAGGAAGTGAAGAGAAGCCTATCCCAGGGTGTTACAGAACAGCAGTAGCGGGGCACCGGAAGGTAAGCATGCCTTTTTTTCTATTTTACAACACCCTGGCTCCATTTACTGTTGATTTAAAAGAAAAACTACAACACCCCTTTAAAGTTCCACCCTAGAAGGTCATGCTGCTATATAACAGAACAGCATTTTCAATTGCAATGTCTGTGTCGTACCAGGGAGCCCTTCTACAGGCATCTGAGTTTGTCTTATATTCAGAGTAAAGTCAGTTTTGCTCATGAGGATATGCCGTGTCCCCTCTCTGTGGTCACTGATAATATTTGTTCCTTGTTCTTTTAGAATGTGTTGACTATAAACATACATTTATTATCTGTCCCTTGGCCCTCATATATGGTCCATTTACATTTCTAGTGTCCTTTACTAACATCATATTATGTTTTTCATCTAGTTTGTTTTGGGGTAATAAAGTTCACTAAATAAAGCAGCTGTAAAAATACTAAAAAAGGGGAGTCCAATCTATTTCCTTTAGGAAATCATCGACATTTTCTTTTTCCATTGATATGAATCTTCAGTTGTGCTGTATACTTTTTAATGAAAGGGGCAGCATTTAAAAAATTATTTTATTTTTTTTACTATGCAAACATATTCCGTAAGCTGTTAAAGGTTGTCTCACGCATTGATTCTTTTAAAACCGCAGTCCTTTTTTTTTGGTTTCACTTTGAATTCAGGGGGGGTTTTTACTGGCTTCTACTAGGCTGCAGTAGAACCAGGTCTGAGCTATGCAACCAGTGCTGGCAGCCCATCATGGAAAAATTAAACAGGCGTAGCTATAGCGACCTGAGGAGCTGATCAGCCATACAAGAGGGGATATCTAGGAGAGGTAGGACACTGTTAAGGACTATATTGCAAAGTGACTTGTTTTTGCAAATCTTAACATAAAAAGCAGCAATCCTTGTAGTGAGACAACCCCTTTAATTATTGCTACTTATGCTGCTGTTTTAGTTGTCATTAGGTGCTAGGCCACCACCTTATTTTGCTATGGGGCCCTATTAATTCTAGTTATGCCCCTGAATTGTAATAAAACATGGAATCTAGAGACAGATATAACACAGGAACCACAACCATGGATAGTAGCGGAGAATGGCTCAGTTGCTCCTCCCACTACCAATGACCTCCACATTAACCGCTACATATGTCACAGAGCATGCCCACTACACTCTCCCACAAACGCCTAGAGTCATCTTCCGACTTCGCTTTCTTATGTCCAGATACCTGCTGTACAGCAAATCTCTGGAACTGGTCTTCACATAAAGTAGATGTCCAGCTGTGGCAGTGGTCACAATATTTAGGGGATGCGTACCTGTTATTTTCTTCAGTGTTGCCTTTAGTTGATCAGTGACTCCAGCTTAGCTGCGTTGTCTATTGGAATATGAGGGGAAGTCAGTACATAGAAAACCGATATCCTACTAAGGAAGATCATCAGGGGTGAGATTATCACAGTTGACAAGCACCAAGGAAGTTTGGGGCTTCTGGAGATCCTTTTAACCCCTTAACTCCCGGGCCTGAAAAGTAGTTAATGACCAGAAAGTTTTTTTTAGTTTTTGCCTCCTTGTGTTTCAACAGTTGTAACTTTTTTATTTTTTCAATGAAGCAGTTGGGTGAGGTCTCTTTTTATTCTAGACAAGTTGTACTTTATGGGGGAATAGTTTAAGTTCACTTATAAATAATTGCAGATATTTTTTTAAATTTTTAAAAAAATTTTTTTGTTTTTTTAAATTATTTTTTTATACCGTTCATATTTCACACGTAATAACTTGTTAGATTAATTCTACAGGTTATTACGGTCATGTGGATACCTTATATGTGTAGGTTTTTTTGTGTGTGTAATTTATGCACAATTATTTTTTGCTAAATGTTTATTTCTATTTTATTATTTATTTGTTTTTATTTTTTTTTTTTACACTTTTTATGTTTTTTTTTACTTTTTTTTTAAATCCCATGAAGGGAGAACTGTTTTACATATTTTTTTTTTACACTTAGTAATGTATTAGCATATTCATATATACTAATACATTATAATCTGTGTCAGTCTGACACAGGCAGTGTTCAGGACAGCACACAGGCTGGCCTGATCACTGGCTTGTTACACAGACAGCTCTGGGGCTACTCTAGGTCCCCAGGGTTGATTGTGCAGCCGTTCCCCGGACTCTGTCGGGTCACCGGGTATTCCGATCACCCGACAGAGCAGGGGAACCCTTTGATTGCGGTGCGGTAACGCACCACCGCAATCAAAGGGTTAAAGCATCGGGTTGCGGAGGTTTCCTCCGCTCCCCGGTGCTCGCACGGGATGCTCTGGGATCGGGGCTGTGTAGTACAGCCCCAATCCCAGCACAGTTGCGGCGCTGTAGACGAATGACCCACACCAGCTGACGCCAAAAGTCAGTGGGCAGTCGTTAAGGGGTTAAAAGAGAATACATCAAAAAGCAATAACTTTGCTACTGGCAGAAGAATATTCTCTGGTAACATATGGATACAAGAAGGTACTGGCACTATTCCAGAAAAAAAATATATGGTGATCAATGCCCAAAAACCCTTTAGCATACACAAGTATAGTGTTCTAGAACATTAACATGTGACATGAATTATATGTTGGTCTTTAGATGACCAATTCTAAAATTGTCCAGACTGGCACTAGACCTACAGTTGTCACCAGAGAACAGACTTCCAAATAGAGAAAGGTTACCGAATTGGTTATCTTAACACTTGGATACTGTAATGGATAACGGGCCAGTTCGTACCATAACGATGGGGTCGGGTGGCACTGCCACGTTTATCGCCTGGTCGTTGTGGATCCACTAGGCCACCGTGAGCCTGAATGGTAAGGGGTACACCACGCCAGGGAGTGGAGTCTAAGAGGCCCCTGGTCTACACCGGAGCCCTACACAAGGCTGGGACAGACTTAACTGCGGGTAACCCCCAGGTTGCTACCCCTGGCGTAGCCACTCGCGGTGACAGTCAAAGTGCTAGATGGAAGGCACCGGGTACGGGTAGAGGTGACAGCTCACAGCAGTTGTAGCCATAGATGGGTGACAATCCCAGGCAGATAACTGGCAGGTATGACGGCAGGATAATAGCAGTAGGCTAGCAGATAGCAAACTGGTGCAGCAGGAAGTAAACAGCAGTAGAATAACACACTGGAAAATCAGGGGTTAACTCAGGGACACCGGATAACAGCAACAATACAGCAGCCAGGGGTCAGGTTCTAAGAAGGGCATCAATGAACTGACCCTCAGGCAGGGGGTTCCCTATAACACAGGTAATTGGACAGCCAATTAAGACACTGTCCCTTTAACTCACACGCACAGGACGCCACAAAGCAGGAGCGTGGATAGGCGAGTTGAATCTGCCGCCGGCACTGCTGCTGCAGCGTGGACAGGAGCTGGAACTGGTGAGTTCAGAGCAGCAGATGAAGAGGCAGGTACCTGGGACATAGCAGAGAGCCACGGCATGGACTGGAACCGCAGCAGAGGCACAGGTATGTCCATGGTCCAAGACAGGGGCCGCAGTGTGCACTCTCACAGATACCATTCTTAAAGGGGTTTTGCCAGGACATGCCTTATCTGCTAAGAAGCAAACGTAAACAAAGCAATGCTGAGCTGAGAGGGAGAGAGACACAGCCAGAGCACAGAGCCATGCATAAGGGATCGTGTGAAATGTTCACTCAAATAATCACACTACAACTAGTGGATTCTGTATACAAACGAAAACAGCTTTCTCCACAGCAGCTTAAAAGCTTCTTCAGCCTCTTGAAAGCTCCTTCATGTTCCCTGTCATCAGATAAAGCAGGGATCTACTCAGATAATCACACTACAACTAGTGGATTCTGTATACAAAAGACAACATATTTCTGCCCGGTGCCTTGAAAGCTTCTTCAGCTCCCTTTCATCAGATAAGAAGTGTTCCCTGCGCAAGCCCGGCCAGCAGCTCGTATCCAATAGAAACTTTTAAGTAACTAAGGGCAGGTAAGGCAGCCTGTAGCTCTCTCAGGCTGCAATTTTTTTTAATCACATATATTTAGAAAAGTGACCCATTTTGGAGGATCCCACGTCAACATTACATCGTGGCAAAACCCCTTTAATGCCCAAGGTTGTAGGGTTAAGTAACGAAGGATTACCTAAAGATGGACACTAAGACAAGGGACAGCTGATAGCTGGACTAAGCTACTAAATAAACAGAAACCATATATTGCACTGTTGCTTCACTATGGACTAGTTATATCACAGTACCACAAGTCTCAGGCTGCTTGAGCATCAGTAGCAGTTTTGAGGTGAATGGAGCTGAGCTGCAATGCCACAATCAACCTGTGAACATAATCGGCGGTGCTTTTGGAAGATAATGATAGCTATTTGTTTCTAATCCTGAATCCTTCAATCAAGCCTCTATTGCTTCTCTCGTGTGAAGTCGATGAAGTGGGGACTAGGCTGCCAAACATGGCATACAACTGTGCCCACTATTCTGGCTTTGATAGGGCCTCTGTAGTCTAATGAGGACATTGCAGCAGTGCATGACACTAGACACACATAGTCCTCTATACTTCTTGTATACTTTATTGTCCATTTAAGGAAGCATTGGGAAAAATATAGGCTAATTCCATAAAAGAGCCAGCTGGCTCAGAGCTTAAATATCCCAATAAAAGAAATGATGCAGAGACTTGGCTGCAAATCTTGTGTTATCTTTTTTCAAGCTTGAAGAAATCACTTGGAGATGTATCTGATGGCGGCCACCTAAGCTTGGCATTGATGCAGCTGACGTTGGCATTGTAAATGACAACCTTCTCATGGATGAACAATGGATCATTTATGTCTAGATTTGTAGAACATCTTTCGTGTGATATATGACTCATTGTTTCCAATTACATAGCTCTCAACTTCAATGTAAAAGAAAAATACACCAGAGATTATATAGTTTAAGATATAAATTAGTAGCAACCAGTGTCTAACTGCATGAGAGGACTAACTGATATCAGGCCTACCTGGATGGTTGTGGATCCCTTCAGTTGCAATGGACTGGACTTAAAGAGAACCTGTCACATAGGTTGTGCCCCCCTTGCTGAGGACAGAACAAGCTAGTGTCAGACCTGCTGTTTCCAGCTGTCACGTACCCGGACGTAGAAGTGGATCCACTGGACCACCGCAAGCGATGGTGTAAGCCACGCCAGGGAACGGAATCTAAGTAGGTCCCCGGGTTTTCACCAGAGCCCGCCGCAAAGCGGGTGGATTGCTGCGGGGGGGGCCCCGGGTGCCCCCTTTGACGGACTTGCTTGCGGTGGCAGCCGAGGATGCGTGGGGGAAAATGTCAGGCAGGTCGAGGGGGGACAGGCAAAGGCGGGGCGGCGGCACAGTTCGGGTCGTGGCAGGACAAGGTCAGGGCAGGGGCAAAAAGCGTGGTCGAGGAACGGAAGCTAAAGTAGGTTTACACGGTATATGGGAAAAGGCTTAGAACGCTTTCCTTAGGCAACAATGGCAAAAAGACCCGGCAAGACCCCAGGAAGGGGCAGGCTTAAAAAAGGGCAGTGCCGGGCAAAGCATTTCCGGTAATGGCCCTTAAATCTGGGAGTGCCGGCCCGCGCCCCTTTAGATTGGGGGGAAACGCGGCCCGGGGGAGCCGGACTCAACAGGACCGGGGGGGGTAAGTAGGAGGACCCCGGGCCGGCCCGGTGAGCGCCCCCAAACCCCCCGATGGGGCGGGGTCCCGTTTTGTGCGGAGACCGGGGGTGGCCCGCGACCCGGGACGGGGGCCCGGGGCCACCCGTGACAGTCCCCCCCCCTTCGCCCCCCCCCCCCCCCTTCTGGTCCCGGGAACCTCTAAATTTTTTTTCCGATCAGAATATTGTTTTCTGGCTCCCAGGACCTCTCTTCGGGCCCCAAACCCCCCTCCATCAATAAAAAAAAAAATCGCCCCCCTCGCCCGTCTCTATCTAGAATCCCCTTTTACAGTAAAGAATCGGTGTGTCGGCCTCAGGAGTGGGGGGAAAAAAAAAACCCGAGAAAGCGTTTAAGGATGACCGGTTTTAGCAGGGAGACATGGAAGGGTTCGGGACCCCATGGGGGGGAAAGGCGGAGCTTGTATGCTATGGGTTAATCGCTTGAGCACCTCGATTAAACCCGGAACCGGGACCCAGCTTATGGGGGAACCTTGAAACGTTATTTTTTGCCGAAAACCAACCTTGTCCCGGGGGAAAAAGGGTTGGCGGGATCTTCTTTTTTTTGTCGGCTTGACTTGGGTGCGGGCGGAGGTGGAGTGCAAAAGGCGAGCTGTTTCCAATAGTGTAGGTCCGGCCAGCTCTTCAAGGGGGCCCCCCGGGGCGCAGAAAGGGGGGGGGGCGGGGGGGCATGTCGCCCGTAGACAATAAAAAAGGAGCAGCTCCAGCAGCTTCGGTCCAATGGTTATACGAAAATGGCCCAGGGCAACAAGCGGGGAAATCACCCTGGCGTGCGGAGACAAAGGGGCCGGGTAGCAACCAGGGTTGGTTTATCTCTACCTGCCCATTGGACTGGGGGTGTAGGCCCAAAAAAAAGCCATTTCTTTGTAGTTGGTTAAGGGGGGGCCCCAAAATCGGAAAAAAATTGAACGCCACGGTCCCACTTGTGTGGGGGAACCCATGCAGCCGAAAAATAGAAAAAAAATAGATGGCAAGGCGGGAGTAGGGTGGGGCCCGGCAGGGGGGATAAGTGGGACATCTTTAAAAAATGGTCGTGACCACCCAGGATCAGGTGTTGCCAGGGAAGGAGGGAGTCGTGTTAAAACCGGGCCCACAGGGTCCAAGGACCTGGGAAAGGGTAGAGGCAGGAGCGACCTCCCGGTTTTGAGACGGGGGAAACTTGTTCCGGGCACGGAACGCAGCCTCCCGAACTCAAAAACACCGGGCTAGGTGGGCCACCAGAAAAGGGGAGAGAGAGAGCGGCCTTTGTACCCGGGGTGCCCGCCATAGGGGGAAAAATGACCCCATGACATATCTTTTTCCGAGAGTGGCGGACGTATGTCTTCCCGGGGGAATGTGTTGCAGATCTATGGTGCGGCAGGTGACGTTCTGGGGGGGATAATGTGCGGGAGGGACCGCCCAGTAAATGAAGCACGGGGGGGGCGGGTCGGCTTGACATTTCGTCCGGGGGCGAAAATGAATGAGAAAATTAAACCGGGAAGAAGAGAACCAACGACCTGGCGTGGTTTTTAAGCTTTGGGCGTCGGAGATACGCGGTTTTTATGGGGGGTATAGATGCTGACGGGGTGCGGCCCCTCCAAGAATACCGACTTCCGAGCCTTTGAGGGCCCAGAAAATTTCCGGTCCCCGATAGAGTGTTCCTTTCAGCCGGGGAAAAAATTTTTCGAAAAAACCCCGCAAGTGGGGGTTTTTGCCTTGGGGCCCTTTTTTTGGGAGAGTATGGCCCCCCGGCCCCCCCGAGGGGGGACCTCGGAAAAAGGGTTTGTTCGTATCGGGCCCGAGGGCACTGGCGCAGGGGCGAAGGCATTTTAATTTTAGGAAGGTTCCCTTGCGCGGGGCAGAGCTTAGATTTGGTTTTTCTTGGTTAAACCACTATGGGAGACACCGCGAGGAAAATGTGGGTTAAATTCCCGTATATTTGGGGAACCAGGAATCTTTGTTGGTCGGAACCCCGGGCGCCCACTGTGGGGCAGAAAACTTCGCGGGATCCCTGTAGACCCTTGTCAGAAAAAGATGTAGGGGGAATGGGGGGTTGTGATGAAAAGGCACTTCTCAAGTTTGGCTATAGGGGGTTTTGGGCCCCTTCGGGTTTAGGGCCCTGGCGCCCGTGAACTGATGGGGTTCAAGGGGGGGGGGAAAACCAGAATGTCGTCAGATACAAACCCCGCAGTGTACGTGGTCCCCGGGAAAATGTCATTGCGAATTCTTGGAAGCGGGGGGCTTGCAGAGCCGAAGGGCAAAGGGCTCGAATGCCTGGGGTGTTTTAAGCGGTCTCCCTTCGTGCCCTCACGTTCCGTATAGATTATAAGCCCCCCGCGGTCCCGTTTTTGTAAAGATTTGGCACCTCGTAACGGTCAAATTTTTGTGAAACAAGGGCAAAGGGTAGCGGTCTTTACCGAATTTTGTTGAGGCCACGATATTTGCAAGGGGGAGATACCCTCCCTTTTTAGCCACGAAGAAGAAACCGGCCCCGCTGGGAGGGGACTTGCGGATAAAAACCCCTTGGAGTTTTCCTTTAAAAGGTAGACATAGCCAAGGTTCGGTACGAAGGGGGTAAACCCTCCCGTGGGGGAGCTCCGGGCAGAAATCAACAGGACAGTCGTATGGGCGATGGGGCGGCAACGTTCGCTTGTTCTGGAGAAAACGTTGCAAAGTTGGTATGGGGCAGGAAGGCCCTCAAGGGGTAGAAGCCCCCGAAAAAGCGGGGGAAAAAACGGGGAGGTGCCACCAAACAGCGAGACTGAACACCCGACCCCAACTTTGGACTTCGGCCCCCCTGCCCAACGAGACGGGGGGGCGTGGGGTTGCAGCCACGGGGGCCCCGGAGAATGGGGGAGGGGGAACGGGGGGAGTTTCGGAACGCAAATTCTCCAATGCAAAAACCCCCCCTTGTGGCCCGGGCCAAAATTTGGAACCCAATGGATCTTGAGAATTTCCACGACCGAGGAGATGATAGGGGCTTCTCCAGGGGATACAGGGGGGTTTTTGTGGGATACCAGGGCAGCGTCCAAAAATTTTCCGGCAGACCCAGAGTCCCGGGAAAACAGTAGTGAAAAAAGGGCCCAGCAAAAGTCGACGACACGGGCCCCGGTCAGGGGGGAGAGGGGTTGTTACCCGGGACGCCCCCCCTAGGTCCCAGGGGCGCCCGTTTCCCGGGCGGAGGGGCCCGTGGGAGGACTGGGAAATGGTCTGCACTGCCACTACAGAAAAAGTTCTCCTCCGTTTTGGTCGCTCGTTTTAGCAGGGGGGCCCCTCCCCCTCCCTGGCCCCTTCGGCGGCAGGTGGGAGGGAACTGGGCGGGCCCTTTGAAATAGGGGGGCCCAAAGGAAGAGCGGGGTCTCTTGCCCCGTTCAAACCGGATTTCCCGGCGTTCCCCAGAAAGGAGTCAACCGAGTGGCGGGAGATAAGGTCACTAAGGAGACGGGAATCCCGGGGGATAGAGCTCCTTGAGGGCTGGGAGGCCTTTTTTAAGGTGGCAGTAACGCCGCTTATTCCCCGATAATGGGGGCCAAAAGGGGGAACCCTACGGATTCGCCACGATGATTCCCCCCGAGTAGATTTGCAAGGCGTTCTCGGGAGACGAAGCCCGGGATGGTTCCGAAAAAGTCCGGAACTCGGTGAGGATGAAAAGCCAGGTTAGCTGTGACCGGATGTCCCTGTCCCAGAGGGGGGTACCCCGGCCCGGGCTTTCCCCGGAAGAAGGCGTAGCCGAACCCACCTTAGAAGTTCGGTAGAAAATTTGGGTTTCCCTTTAAATCAATGGCAGGGAGCATTTGGGTGATAAAGCCCCCCCAGGGGCCCTTTGGGGTCCCCAACGAATTTTGGTCGGCTGATAGACGGAGCCCTGGACCAGCGGTTTGGGGCCGGAAAACCCGGGGGGGCCCCGGGGGGCCACGGGAGCGGGTTGTTGCTGGGAGGGCAGGGGCTCTGCATCATGGGGGAGAGTGGCCAGTTTTTTGGGTTTTGGGGGCTGTTGTGACTGTGAGCCCAAATTGGGGTGAGGCAGCGTCGACGGGAGAGGACCTTGGCGGGATCCATGGCCGGATCTTACTGTCACGTACCCGGCGTGAAGTGGATCCCTGGACCACCGCAACGTGGGTAAGCCACGCCGGGAAGGAATTAAGTAGGCCCGGTTTTCAAGAGCCCGCCGCAAACGGGGGACTTGCTCGGCGGGGGTCTCCGGTCGTCCCCCCCGACGGCTTCTTCGGTGGCAGCCGAGGGATAGCTGGGAGAATGAAGGGAGGCTCGTAGTGGGGCAGCAGAAGGGCAGGGCAGGCGGAAAGATTTGTGGTGTGGACAGGAAAAAGGTCAGGGCGGCGCAAGAAAGGGGGTCGAGGGAAGGAAGCTAAAAGGGAGGTTAACGGTATTCAGGAACAAAGGGTTTTAACGCTTTCTCTATAGGCAACAAAGGACTAAAAATCCCGGGAACGACCCCGGGGAAGGGGGAGGTTAAATAAAGGGGAGTGACGGCAATAGCCAATTTCCGGTACACGGCCCTTTAAATTGCAGTGCCGGGGCGCGCGCGCCTTGTGTCGGGGGGCGCCCGGGGCCGGGGACTGAGACGCAAAAAGGAGCGCGGCGGGTTTAAAGGGGAAGGCCGGGCCCGGCCGGGGGGAGCGCGCCCCCCGCCCACATGCGGGCGGCCCGGTGCCCCCAATGCGGAGACCGCGGGGGGTGCCCCCCGACCCGGGACGGGGGCGCGGGCCCCCCGTGAACCGCGCTGTGTCCCTTTTTTTGTAAAATGCTGCGTTCTCGTGTATTTAATGCTCAAATTGCGTTTTCAGCCAGAAAAGTCATTCAAAGAGTCAGTTTTTTTTTCAAACCTCGCCCACTGAGGCTAGCCCCCCCCACCTCCCTTTTTTTGAATAAGTAAAAACATGTAAATTTGTGCCAGGTGGGCCGGGGGTAAACCCCCGTATGAATTAAAGTTTTGGGGGGGTAACTGCTCTAAAACTGCTGCTTCTTACGGGAAATAAGGGGACAGTGCGGGAAACAGCGGTTGCATCTAGTTGTGTGCCCATGCAAGGGGGCAAAACCTATGGGGACGGGTTTCCCCTTTTAAATTTTGCTTTTAAAAATTATTTTGAAAAATAGATTCTTAGTTCAAATTTTTTGATAAAAAAATTGCTTATGCCCCCGGGCTTAAAAACGGGATCTAAAAGGGGGTGGTTTTAAGCTTTTTTACCTTAAATTTAGGGGCCCAAATTCAGACTTTTTTTTGGGAAAAAACCCCCCCCTCCATAATCAGAGAGAAAAAAAAAAAAAGGCACCAAACCTTGCACGCATACTGCACGGAATATAAAACCCGGGTGGAGGGCGGGGGGGGTGCAAAAAACCCCAAAAAAGGGGGCATCCTTCCCCCCTCTTTTAAAGGTTCTTTTTAAAAGGGTTTAAAACGGGGGGGAAAACTAAAAGTGTTTTCTCCCAGCCAGGAATAGTATGGTTTAAAGGGTTTTTCTACAAAAAGCTTTGCCTTAGTTGAAACTTGGTTATGTTTGCCCCGGTTTTTTTAAAATTTTTTTTTATAATGAATAAAAGATTATGAGATTTTTATACAGATTTGGACTGGGGGCCCCGAACTAATTATATGGAAATTTACAAAAAAGGGTTTTTTTTTTTTTGTTTTTGGAGGCTTCCCCTCGATATCCTATGTTTTGGTTTTTAAAGGCTGCGTTTTGGGGGAGGAGTAAGTGTGGGGTTTTTGTATTTTTTTTTCTGGGATCTAAGGGGGGAACAGGGAAGATCCTTGGGATGACAGGGCAGTTCTAAATCCGTTTTTAAAAAAAGGCCCCCGTGTAGAATGCGGCAGAAAAGTATAAAGGTTTTTTTTTGGCTCCTAAATTTCAGGGCAGTGTTGAGCCAATCCCAAAATCTGACTCAGGCCCCCCTTTTCCTGGTTTTTGATGTTTCTTTGCAGGTCATAATTTAAAAAGGGGAGTGTAGAGCCAAACACAAATTGGCTCAGGCACCAACCCTTTTCCCTGGGTTTGGTGTTTTTTTGAAAGGGAAAACATTTCGGGCAGTTTTAGGCCAATCCCCCAGTTGGCTAGGCCCCCCAAATTTACCTGGGCCGGATGTTCTTCTGAGGTTTATAATACAGGGCAGTGAAAAGAAAAACCCCAAGTCTGGTCCCCGGCCCACCCCCTTTTAAATGGTTTTGGGGTTCTTTTAAGGGAATAATTTCGGGGGCAAATGTAGAGCCCAATTTCCCCCAAGTCTGGCTCAGGCAAACCCCCCTTACCCCGGTGTGGCTGTTCTTCCCGAAAGGTTTATACAATTTTTGGGGGGGAGTGTTGTGCCAAAAACCAACCCAAATTGGCTCGGGACCACCTTTTCCCTGGTTGGTTTTTTTCTGCAGGGCTTACATAAGGAAGCGTGTTGAGCCAAAACCACAAGTCTGAATCAAAGGGACCAACCCCCCACCTGGTTTTGGCCCGTTCTTTTGCGGTATTTCAAACAGGGCCCGTGTAGAGCAAAACCAAAAAAGTCTGGTCAGGGGACCCCCCTTTTTCCCTGGGGGGGTTTTTGGGGGTCATTTCATACAGGGAAATGTAGGCCCAAAAACCAAAAAGTTTTGGCTCAGGCAAAAAACCTTTTTCCCTGGTTTGGTGTTTCTGCGGTCATAATTAAAAGGGCAGTTTGAGCCAAATACCACCAAATTGGCTCGGCAAACCCCTTTACCCTGGGGCGGTGTTCTTCTGCCGGTCATACATTTCAGGGCCCCGGTAGAGCCAAAACCAAAAGTTGGCCAGGCACCCCTTTACCCCGGTTGGCTGTTCTTCCCGCAGGTTTATACTTAAAAGGGCAGTGTAAACCAATACCAAAAGTCTGGCTCAGGCCCTCCTTTTCCCTGGTCTGGGGGGTTCTTTTGCAGGGGAAAACATACAGGGCAGTGTTAGGACAAAACCCAAAATTTTGGTCCGGAACCACCCTTTTCCCTGGTCTGGCTGGGTTTTTTGAGGTCATACTAAAGGGCAGTTTTAGAGCCAATAACACAAAGGGCTGGCTCAGGGCACCACCTTTTCCCTGGTCTGGCTTTTTTCTCGGTCATACTACGGTGCGTGTTGGCCCAAAACCCCCCCAAATTGGCTCCGGCACCCCTTACCCGGGCTGGTGTTTTTTTTGAAAGGGCCCCCCAAAACGGGAAATGTTAGAACCCAAAACCCCCCGTCCCGGGCTCAGGCACCCCCTTTACCCTGGTCTGGCTGTTTTTCTCCCCGGGGTTTTACAAAGGGCAGTGTAGAGCCAATACCCCCCCCCGTCCGGGGGGGGAGGCAAACCCCCCTTTACCCTGGTCTGGCGTTCTTCTGCCCGGTTTCATACGGGCAGTGTTGAGCCAATTCCCAAAAAGTTGGTCAGGCACCCCTTTTCCCTTTGGGTTTGGGTGTTCGTTCTGTACCCAGTTTGGCGTCAAAGAATGTTTAAAGTGTTTACTTTTTTGAATGTGGTGCGACGCCCCCCCAAAGCCCCAAATTTTTGGCGCATTAAAAAAATGTTTTGGAGGGATTTTTAAAAAGGGG
>JAODAL010040318.1:0-37015 GCA_025379985.1 Phyllomedusa bahiana
AAATCCGTGGTCTTGGGGGTAAACTTTGTAAATAGCGCGGGGGGCGGGGGCATCTCCCGGCATTAAACAAACCCCCCCCCACCCCCCCCCTCGACTCTGATTTCACCTCGAAATTATATTTCGGAGTCCGGGATGTGACACGTCTGAGCGTTTTATCGCCGCGCGGTAATGAAGAATATTCCGGGGCTGTTGTTTAGTGTGTATAGTAAAGTGGTGAGTGCGGCGCCCATACATCACCCGCCCGCGCCCTTATCTGCAGCTTATCAGGGGAAGGTGTCGTTTTGCGGGTGATTTCTTGCCGCCATCGCACATTCCATTTTAATGTAAAGCTCTTAAGCGATTCTGGCGGCCGGTTGCTCCGCGTGTTCTCATCAAGGCTACTGTTATATATGGCACGCATACATATTTATGGGGATGATCCAAAGACATTTGGAAGTCACATCCTTCCCCTGATGCTGCATAAACAGCGTCCAAAGATGTCGGCTTCATCGGCCACCTTTACCCTCCGCGCCATCGATGGACCGGGCCCTAGATTAGGGGAAACCGATGGAGCCGACCCGGACGTTTTTATTTCCATTGCTTTGAAATACATTCGCCGTCTGTCAGCGCAGTTGTCTCGCGCGGCGCACGGTCGGCTCAGTGCAGTCCTGCCGCCAAAATCGGGGAAACGGCTGCTGATGCACTAAAAAAAACCCCTCAAGAGTCATTGTGGGAAGGAAGGGCTGGAAAGAGGATTTGCTACAATTGTACCAACTCAAAAGTTTTCATTCACTGACAGCAAGCAGAGAGTTTATAAAACGGAGCTGCCACATTCACTCACAGCAAGCAGAGAGTTTATAAAACGGAGCTGCCACATTCACTGACAGCAAGCAGAGAGTTTATAAACGAGCTGCCACATTCACTTTCAGCAAGCAGAGAGTTTATAATACGGAGCTGCCACATTCACTGACAGCAAGCAGAGAGTTTATAATACGGAGCTGCCACATTCACTGACCGCAAGCAGAGAGTTTATAATAGGAGCTGCCACATTCACTGCCCAAAGGGCAGAGAGTTTATAATACGGAGCTGCCACATTCACTGATGGCAAGCAGAGGGTTTATAATACGGAGCTGCCACATTAACTGACCGCAAGCAGAGAGTTTATAATACGGAGCTGCCACATTCACTGACAGCAAGCAGAGAGTTTATAATACGGAGCTGCCACATTCACTGACCGCAAGCAGAGAGTTTATAATACGGAGCTGCCACATTCACTGACGGCAAGCAGAGGGTTTATAATACGGAGCTGCCACATTTACTGACAGCAAGCAGAGAGTTTATAATACGGAGCTGCCACATTCACTGACAGCAAGCAGAGAGTTTATAATACGGAGCTGCCACATTCACTGACCGCAAGCGGAGCGTTTATAATACGGAGCTGCCACTCACTGACAGCAAGCAGAGAGTTTATAATACGGAGCTGCACATTCACTGACAGCAAGCAGAGAGTTTATAATGCGGAGCTGCCACATTCACTGACAGCAAGCAGAGAGTTTATAATACAGAGCTCTGTAAAACAATTAAAAACTGACCGCAAAGGATTAGTTTATTAATGACTTTTGAGCTGCCATTATTACATGATCTGGCAAGCAGCAGGGTTTAGTTATTTAGAGAGCTGCCACATCACTGACGGCAAGCAAGGGTTTTAAAATACGGACTCCCACTTCACTGAGGGCAAGCAGGGGGTTTTATAATAGGCCCCACTTTTACTGACAGCAAGCAAGGGGTTTTAAATAGGGAGCTCCCACACACTGACGCAACAAGATTTTTATAATATAGAGCTGCTGTGATTTTCATTACACATCTGTAAAACGGATTCTCCCTTTATATGGGGTTTACCATTTATGTAATGAAAAGTTTTTCAGTTCCTTATTATTTTAAATTTTCTTGTTGTCAGTGAATGGAAACATTGTGGTTGTAGCTTATCTTTAAGCTTTTTCTATGCAGTTCTGCCACAAGTATAGGGGAAACGGCTGCAGACGCTCTAAAAAAAAAAAAAAAAAAACACAAATCATTGTGAGAAGGAAGGAAATGGCTGGAAAGAGGATTTGCTGCAATTGTAGCAACTCAAGTGTTTTCATTCACTGACAGCAAGCAGAGAATTTAAAATAAGGAGCTGTCCCTTTACATAAGGGGTCATACACTTAATGGATGTGTAGTGAAAAGTGTTTCAGTTCCTTATTATTGTAAATTTGCTTGTTGTCAGTGAATGGAAACGTTGTGGTTGTAGCTTATCCTTAGCATTTTCTACCTAGTTCTGATGCCAAAATCAGGGAAACAACTGTTTAGTACTGAAAAGAAACAAAACAAAGTCACAAAATTCGTTGTGGGAATGATGGGATTGATTGGAAAGAGGGTTGGCTACAGTTGTAGCAAAAAGAATGGTTTCATTCACTGACAGCAAGCAGAGAATTTAAAGTAGGGAGCTGCAGTGAAAACGGATTATCCCTTTACATAAAGGATTATCCACTTTATGGACACGTAATTAAAAGTGTTTCAGTTCCTTATTATTGTAAATTTGCTTGTTGTCAGTGAATGGAAACATTGTGGTTGTAGCTTATCCTTAGCATTTTCTACCCAGTTCTGCCGCCGGAATTGGGGAAACAACTGTTTAGTACTGAAAAGAAACTAAATAAAAAGTTATTGTGGGAAGGACGGGAAAGACTGGAACGAGGATTTGCTACAGTTGTAGCAACACAAATGTTTCCATTTACTGACAGCGCAGGAGTTTTTAAAAAAGGGAAAATGAAATATTTTTTATTTTCACTTCCCTTAAAAAACCCTCAATTTGGAAAAGGGAAAATTTTTCCCCGCTTCATGTATGTGTAATGAAGGAGATTTTGCTGCAGTTGTATCGACAAGAATGTTTCCAGTCACTGAAGGCCCAAACAAAGATTTCAAAAAGTGAGGGGAAAAATTTTTTTAAACCCTTTTTATTCACTTCAAGGGATTTTTTTTTTAGGGATGGGGGAAAAAGGAGACTTGACTGAAATTTTCAAAAAGTTTTTATCAGGGGAAGGGGAAAGTTTCCCTTCATGACAGGGAAGCGGAAAATGTAAAATGATTAATTGTGGAACCCTTTTTTAAATTCCATCCCTAAAGCGGATCAAACCCCCGGGAAAAAGAAGATGTGGGAATTTAGAAAGGTTTCAGTTCCTTATCATTTTAAATGTGCTTGTTGTCAGTGAATGGGAAAAGTTTGTTTTTATTCCACGGGGAGCAGATCTCCGCATCTCCCCCCTTCACAGATCCTAAAGGGGAAAGCTCCAATTTTTTAAAAAGGGAGAATTTTGGGTTTATTTTTGACATGAAAACCGAGTTAAAGTTCATTAGTATTTAATTATAATTTTTAAAATCTCTGCTTGCTGTCAGTTGGAAAGGCGGGCTGGAGCGTAAATTAGGGGGCAGAAGAATTTTCTAAAAGTCCGGTCCCCCCCGCAGAAGGGTCATGAGGGGCAGGGACCCAAAATAAGGGGATGCCCTTGATTTCGGCACCCACATGGGACCCGCCTTGGGAAATATTTTCGATCTCAAGGTCATGTTCGACGTCCCCCAGGGGGGAAAAGGGAAGGGCCTTCAGTGCTTGTTTTTTCCCGCACATTGGGTTTAGGGGGACCCCAAGGGAAATTTAAACCCCTTTGGGTTTTTCCCCCAAAAAACCAAAAATCCAAAGGGTTGGCCCCAAAAAAAACATCCCCCAAGATGTCACCGAAACCCAACCTCCCCTCCCTGGGCCCAGGGTTCAAAACTCCATGGTGGCCCCCGGAATTTAAACTCCACTGGGGGTCAAGAACCAACTTCACTGGTGGCCCCCGAAACAATTCATGGTGGGCCCCAAATCAACTCCATGGTGGCCCCCCAAAAACCCCAAATCCACTGGGGCCCCGGAATCAAATCCATTTTTCCAAAATCTTCCAAAGGGGCCCCAACAATCCAAATCCCCCTGGTGGGCCCTTTAAAAAATCATCTGCACTGGGGGGGCCCCAAAAATTAATTTCCCCTGGGTTGGGGCCCCAAGAAAACCCTCCATGGGGGGCCCCAAGAAGCAACTCCCCTGGTGGCTGCAAAAATAACTTCCCCTGGTGGCCCCTAGAATCAACTCCCCAAAGGTTGGGGGGCCCCCCAAAATAAAATCCCCTGGGGGGACCCAAGAAAACAAAATCCCCTGGTGGGCCCCCGAATCAACTCCACTGGTGGGCCCCCGAATCAACCCCCATGGGTGGGCCCCAAGAATCAAAATCCCAAAATGGGGGGCCCCCAAAAGAATTTAAACCCATTTGGGGGGCCCCAAGGGTCCAAAAACCCAAATGGTGGGCCCCAAGAATTAAAATCCACTGGTGGGGCCCCAAAATCAAAATCCCATTGGGGGGCCCCCGGGAAAAACTCCCCCCTTTGGTTTGGGCCCCAAGAATCAACCCATGGTGGCCCCAAGAAAACAACTCCCCTGGTGGAAAACCCACGAATTTATCTCCCCTTGGGGGAAAGGCCCCCCGAAAACATTTCACTTGTTTGGGGCCCCAAAATCAACTCCATGGGGGCCCCCAAAAAACCAAAATCCCCTGGGTTGGGCACCCCCCAAAAAAAAAATCAAATCCCCTGGTGGCTGCAATAATCATTCCCCTTTGGGGGGAACCCCCTTTGAATCTCTCCAATGGTGGGCCCCAAGAATCAACCCACTTTGGGGGGCTGCAATAATAAACCCCCTGGGGGACCCCTAGGGAAACATTTTCATGGGCTTTTCAATAATCAAATCCATGGTGGACCCCTAGAAACCCTTCCCTGGTGGGGCCCCCCAAAAACAACTCCCCTGGTTGGGTGCAATAATTTAAAATCCCCTTTGGTTTGGGCCCCTAAAAAATCTTTTCCATGGGGGGCCCCCAAAAATAATTTTCCCCCCCTGGGGCCCCCCAAAAATTCCCCAACCTCCCCTGGTGGACCCAAAAATCCCCATGGTGGGGGGGGGGGGGGCCCCCGAATAACCCCCCCCTGGGACCCCCCAAATTAATCATCTACATTGGGGAGACTCCAAAAAATTATTTGTGTTTTCCCCGAACCAAAAATCCACCCGGGCCCCCCCCAATAATTTACCCCACGGTTTCCCCCCCAAAAATCATTCCACTGGTGGGCCCCCCCAAGGGGAAACCCTCCCCCTGGTGGGCCCCCCAAGAATTCAGCTCCACCCGGTGGGCCAACCCCAAAAAACAACCCTGGTGGACCCCAGAAATTTAACTCCCCTGGGGGGCCCAAAAATAAAATCCAAATGGTGGGCCCCCAAAAATCAATCCACTGGTGGGGGCCCCCAAAAACAACTCCACTGGGTGGGGACAAGAATCAACTCCCCTGGGGGCCCCCAAAAATCAAAATCCACTGGTGGGGCCCAAAATAATCCCCACTGGTTGGGGGCCCCCCAAAATCAACTCCACTGGTGGGCCCCCAAAAATAACTCCAAATGGTGGGCCCCAAAAATCAATCACTGGTGGGCCCCCAAAATTTAACTCCCCTGGTGGGCCCCAAAAACAAATCCATGGGGGGACCCCCGAACCCAATCCACTGGTGGACCCCCAAAAATCAATCCAAATGGTTGGGGCCCCCCAATCATCTCCATTGGGGGAACCCAAAAAACTTTTCCATGGTGGGCCCCCAAAAAACCAACTCCCTTTTGGGGGGCCCAAGGGAATTTAACTCCCTGGGGGCTCAATAATCATCTCCCGGGGGGACCCCCAGAATCATTCCCCTGGGGGGCCCCCCAAAAATTTAACTCCCCTGTGGGGTGCAATAATCAATCCCCTGGGGGACCCCAAAACATCTCCCCTTTGGCCCGCAATAAACAACTCCACTGGTGGGCCCCTAAAAATCATCTCCACTGGTTTGGGCCCCCCAATCAAATCCCCTGGGGGCTGCAATAATTTAATTTCCCCTGGTGGGCCCCCGAATCATCTCCATTTGGGGGGCCCCAAGAAAACAATTCCCCTGGTGGGCCCCCCCAAAAATAACTTTCCCCGGTTTTGGGGCCCAAGAATAACTCCAAAGGGGGGGCCCAAAAATTTAAACTCCCCGGGGGGACCCCCCCGAAAACATTTTAAAATTTGGGGAGATCCCAAAAATATCCACTTGTGTACCCCCAAAAAACCCAAATCCCTGGGTGGGCCCCCCAAAAATCCCCCACTTTGGTTTGGGCCCCCCAAAAATAACCCCACTTTGGGGGGACCCAAGAAATTTAACTCCATGGTGGGGCCCCCAAAAATCAAACTCCCAGGGGGGACCCCCAAAAAATCATCTACATTGGGGGAGACTTTCCCAAGGGAAACATCTCCAAATTGGGGTGCCCCAAAAAAACTCCAATGGTGGGCCCCCAAGAATCCCTCTCCAATGGGGGGCCCCCAAAAATCACTCCACTGGTGGGGCCCCCAAAAATTTAGCCCCCCTGGTTTGGGCCCCCAAGAAAACACTCCAAAGGTGGGGGCCCCCAAAAAACACTCCATGGGGGGCCCCAAAAAAACAGCCCATGGTGGGGGGGTCCCTGGTACCCACTGAAGCTTTTAATGGTGATCACCCGGCCCCCTGGGGGTTTTGGGTCCCCCCCTCCACCATCAAAGGTTTTTTTTTAAATTGGGGCCCCCTGTGGCCGCGCCCCTTAAACGGGGCCACATGGGTTCAGCAAAAGGCTGAGTTTGTTTTCCCCCTACCCGAAGATTTCGCCGGGAGATTTAAACAGAGGGGGGGAAACCCCCATTTCCCCTCCTGGGAAACCCCCTCGGCCCTGATGGATGGAAAAAAGGAGGGGAAAATAACCAAAAATTTCATTTTCTTTTTCAGGTTTAAACACAGAACATTGGAGCATTATCGTATAAAGCAACGGGGAAGGGGGCCCCCTTTCCCTTGGTTTTCCCCCCTAAAGGGAAAATTTACCTGACCCCCCCGGAAGAGCCAAACGGCCCCAATTTACCCCCGCCATGCACTTCCCCAATTGGGGCGCTACAGACCCCAAGGGGGGGGCCCCCAGATACAGGGGGGACCCCAGGCCTCCAAAGGGGGGGGCAAAACCTTTTCAAGGGGGGGACCGGAAGACCTCTAGAAGGGGGCGCTACAGACCTCACAGGGGGGACCACAGACCTCACAGGGGGGAAACCAAAACCCCATAAGGGGGGGCAGGAACTCAGGGTCGTAAAAGGAAATAAAAGGGAAAGGGACGGGGATGCACCCCAAAAAATAGTTTAGCGCAGCCTTGGGGGGGTAATAAAAAGGGGGGTTTTTTAATCAAAGGGTCAGTACAGGGATAAATTTAATTTTATGTAAAAGTGGGCTCACCAGAGAATTTGTGAGGGGGCAGCCCCTTTGGGGGGAAAAAATACAGGATTTTAAAATCAGGGTCAGTACCCGGGTAATTTTAAATTTTAATGTAAAAGTTAATGCCCCGCAGGAAAAGGGGGAGGGGCAGCTTGGGGGAAAAATACAGGATGAAAATCAGGATTATTTCAGGAATAAGAAAAGTAGAAAAATGAATGGGAACCGCAAATAGTGAGCGAGGGTCTGGAGGTAATACAGGATGTAACTGGGTCGTAAAAGGGTAATAATTTTAAAGTACAGGGGAAATTTCACAAGCAGAAAGGGGTGCAGGGTCTGGGGGATAAAACAGGATGTAACCCAGGATCATTACAGGTAAGTAATGTATGTACAAATGATGACCAGCAGAATAATTTAGCGCAGCCTGGAGGGATAATACAGGGTGTAAATAGGATCGTACAGGTTAATTTTTGTATGTAAACAATGAATGCACCAGCAGGGTTTGGGGAGCGCAGCTTAGAGGGGGGTTTAAAAATGGGTTTAACTAGGAAATTTGGGGGGGGATAAGTTTAATGTAAGTTTTTGGGGATTGCACCAGCAGAATAGTGGGGCAGCTTGGTGGATAATCAGGATTTTAACCGGATCGTTTCAGGAAAAAAGTTTAAGTTTTTACAGTGATGCACCCCGAATAGGGGGGCGCAGCTCTGGAGGGTAAAACAGGGTTAACTTTAGGTCAGGGGAAAGGGGTTTTAAATAATTTTATGTACACGAATGATGCCCCCACAGAAAATTAGGGAAATCTATGGGTTAAATACAGGATTTTATCAGGTCAGTAAGGAAAGTAATTTTATGTACAAAAAGGCTGCACCAAACAGGGAAAAATGAGGGGCACCTGGAAAGGTTTTAAAAAAAAGGGTTTAACTCAGGATCAGGGACGGTTTAAATAATTTTTATGTTTCTGACTGCCCAGCAGAATAGTGGTTAATTTTTGGAGGATTTTAAAAAAGGATTTTAATTTGGATCATAAAAAGGATTTTAAAGTAAAGTTTCAGGTTGGGCTGCACCCCAGAAAAAAGTGACCCCAGCTCGTTGGGATAAGACCGGATGGTAACCCCAGGATTAAATACGAAAAAGTAATGTTTTGTAAAAAGTGGGCTGGGGACCCCCAGAATTGCGAGTGCACTCTGGAGGATAATCCCGGATGTAAAAATAGGTCAGTACAGGAAAAAGTAATGTATGTTAAAAGTGACCCGCACCAGCAGAAAAGTGACCCCCCTTGGGGTTTAAACCAAAAAAAGTAAAATCGGGTCTAAAAGGGAAAATAATTTTGTACAGTGACTGCACCCCCAAAAATATGAGCCAGCTCTGGAGGAAAAAATACGGGGTAACCCCCGGGATCATACAGGAAAAAGTAATTTTATGTACGTGGGATGCCCCAGCGAAAATTTAGCCCCCAGCTCTGGAAAGGTTTTAAAAAGGATGTAAAAAGGGATCATACGGGATAAGTTTTAATGGTTTTGTACTTTACTGCCCCCCGCCCAAAAAGTGAGGCAGCTTGGAGGGGTAATTTCAGGATTAATGGGGTCTTTCAGGATAAGTAATGGGATGTACAGTGATGCCCCAGCCCGAATAGTGAGTTTCCCGCTCTGGGGATAATAAGGTTTTAACCAGGAAACAGTAAAGGGTAAGTAATGTAAAGTACACAGTGACTTTCAAACCCGCAGAAAAAGGGAGTTCAGCTCTGAAGGGTGCGTTTTGTTGTTGTTTTTTGCGGCTAGCGAGCACCTGCACAGGTTTCTTTCCCAATCGTTTTGGATGTGTGATCACTTTTGGATCTTGTTCTCTGCTCTTCTCTGTGTGTTCAGTGGTTTCAGATATTTTGGTGGAATCATTGGAGACTTCCCCAACCCCGTTTTTTCCCTTTTTTTCCAAACCTTTTTTTTAGTTTCGGGGAATTGGTGCTGTCGGGTTTTGGAACTCTCCCCTTCGGGGGCCCGGGGCTGGGTGTGGAGCGCCTAGCTGCTCCCTCCCCTTTTCCCTTTATGGCTTTAGCACATTTTTAGTGTCGTAAATGAAAAGGGGGAGTCCCCCAAACCTATCCCGTCGCGGAGTTTTTAAATTTAAACCCATTGAGTCAGGGGGATCGCGCGCCTTGGCCCCCTGTCTCCTCTGATCTGCGGCTCGTGTGGAAGAGTCATCTCTTTTAGAATTTTTTGAGCTGGGGTCCATTGTTTTTGACCAGCTAATTTCCAAAAGTGCAGCCCCAAAAGAGCACAGATACAGTGGGGGTAAAAAAAAAATTCGTCGGGCCCCCCAAATTTTGCAAGTTTTTCCCACTTTTAAAGAAGGCTCCGTTTGGAAACATAGGGCTTATCAACTAAAGGGACAAAATGAGAAAAAAAATCCAGAAAAAACCCCTTGTCTTAAACCCGGGAAAAAAAATTTTTTTTGCAAATTTTGGTGAAAAAATAAGTATTGGGCCCCTTCAAAAAGCGTATTTTTTTGGGCCCCAGAGACCCCGGAAATTCTTCTGTTAAGAGGTCCCCTTTTCCCCCACTCGTTTCCTTTAGGATTGGCTCCCGTTTGGTCTTTTATCAGTATAAAAGACACCCGTCCCCCAGCCCCAAAACAGTCAACCCCCAAACTCCCCAAATTTTTAATTATTAAATCCCAGGGGTTTTTTTTGCATTGCAGATTTTGGTTTCCCAGCCCGGGGAAAGGGGTACAAATTTTTTTTTTTCTGGTTTCCTTCGGCCCGCTCTTTGGGTTTTCCCCTAGGGGGGAAATTTGGGGTTTTTCATTTTGTCTCTATAGTTTAGGTTCGAAACCCATGAAGTCGTTACGCCCCTCTTTATCAGTTTAAGGGGGGAGAAAATTCACAATTTGGGGGGTGACCCAAATAATTTTTTTTCCCCCCCTGGTTTTTAGAGCTATGCCTGATTGGGAACCCACAAACTGAGGGTCCTTTGAGCCAAACACCCCCTTCCACAGGCCCCCCACATGGGTCCATTGGGGTCTTGGGTTAAATTTTTGGGGGAGGGGGGGTAGTTGGAAGTCTAGCTTCTGCTCTTCGAACCAATGTTGGACATTTTTAGCCATGTGTCATGTCCCCCTTTTTGTTTTCGGGGAAAAATTCCCCTCCCCCCAAGGGGGTAATCGGGATATGGGTGTACATTATATGCAAGAAGGGATTCATACCCAAATCGGATGAGAGTGCTTTCCACGTGGTTGAGTGGCCAGAGAATGCCCCTTCCCCAGACCATAACACTGCCAACACCAGCTTGTGTTCTTCCAGCAATGGTTGCAGGGTGTGTGTTCTCTGATGTTTCTTACTTGACACACCAACATTCTATGAAGCAGAAAATGTCACTCATTGGAGAAAACAACGCTTCACTGAAAAGCGTTTGGTATCAGGAAAACTGAAGCCTTTCCTGTCTATGCAGCTTCAATAGCAGAGGTGCAGTGACATCCGTCTGCTCCAGGGCCCATACACAGTAGGAGCCTCTGTTGTTTTATACGTCTGGTCGCCCCCTGGGTCCGTTTGAGGTGAGCTCCTCCCCTGTTTTCTCCACTCCCTTGCACCTTTGTATTTAACCTTCACCTCTTACATCAGTGGTGTCCGCAGTATTCACGTCTCTTATTCCCAATGGCGCCATGTTTCCACCCCCGATACTTTCACCACAGCAGCCGCCAACAGCTCACAAACTGCGCAGCGTCAGGAATCTTGCAACTTTGCACCTGATAATCATCCCATCTGTGATAAATCAGTAGCGAGGGCTCTATGTGCAGACGGCCTATCACACCTTATTTACTCACCCAGCCAGCGCCTCACATGGGACTTTTCATGAATAGGAAGTGGTCATAATAATGTGATCGGTCTTTGTAATTCCATGATATTTTTTCAGACACAAGAATGAGTTCGTTCTTACTTGAATTTTACTAGAAAGGGTGATTTCTTCCCAAATATAAAACTTTTTAAATTAGTATTTTTTCTTTGCACCTTGGGCATTGGGGTCATGGCCACAGAATTTTCTTCACAAAATAAATCTTCGTCCTTAATTTAAAAAAAAAATAAATTGTCCCACTAAATTTAAATTAGTTTGTGACCTTTGCGGCATGCTGACTTTGTTTTTCACTATTGTAATTTTATTCTGTATTGTTTTGTTTCATTTTCATTTTTTTATTTTTGCGCCATTATTATTGTTCTTGTTTTGTGTATTTTCATTTAGTTTCATTTTTATTTTTCGTTTTGTTTCATTTTAAGATTTTGTTACGTTTGTTTTTATGATTGTTTTATATTGTGTATTTTTAATTATGTATGAGTTTTATTTTTTCATTCTTGTTTTTTATTTTGCTTAATTTTAATTTTTTCTTCGTTTTTCATCATTTTTATTTTTTTACTATTTTGTCATTTTCATTTATTTTTATTTTTTTCTATTTTTTCTGTTGTAGTATTTGTATTCTTTTTACTTTTTTTATATTATTTTCCTTTATTTTATATATTTTTTGTTATTTTTATTTTGTCATTTTTTATCATTTTACTATATTTGTATTATGTTTTCTTCTATTTTTTATGTATTATTTTTTATTTTGTTTTTACTGTTTTAAATCATTTTCCTGTGTTTTGTATAATTTTTTTTTATTTTGTTTTTGTTGTGCTTTATTATTGTTTTTTTATCATTTTACTATGTTTGCGTTTTTTTATATTACTTTTATGTTGTATACTTTTTATTTTTTTTGCTTCATTCTTATTGTTTTGAATCATTTTCATTTATTCTATAGCTTTATTTTTTTCATTTTTTATTTTGTCTTTTTATTTTTTTATCATTTTACTATATTTACATTCTTTTTTCTTCTATTTTCTTATTACTTTTTTTGTTGGAGTTTTTTTCTTTGTTTGTTGTTTTGAATCATTTTTATTTATTGTTTCATTTTTATAATTTTTGTCATTTTACTTTTTTTTCCACTTATTATTTTACATCATTTTCTTTTATTCTGTTTCTTTTTTTATTTTGTATCCGTTTAAATGAGTTTTTTGTGTTAATTTGTATCCTTTTTATTATTTTGTTTCATGGTTTTGAATCATTTTCATTAATTCTGTCTCATTTTTATAATTATTATTTTGTATCATTTTTATTTATTTCGTTCCATTTTTTATTGTTTTGTCTTTGTGTTTTTTTGTGTTATTTTGTATCCGTCCATGGTCGTCCTGCGGTTTGCCGGCTCGTACGGCGTGATTGGCGTCTGAGCCTCTCGCCTGCCGTCACCGCGACCCCCACAGCAGCCGCAGCGGCAGATGCGTCGAGCCTGCAGCCTCTCTTCTTTTCCTGTTACATTAGTGTTTAATTAAAGCAAACAACTCATTGCAGGCGTTTAGCTTCTCTGTGAAACGTAATGAAGATTTATTCTGGGAATGACCTTCACCGTATTAACCGAAACCGTAATCAGCAGAATTAATAAAATAATCAAATTATGGCCAGCCTCATAAATCACGGCGCGCGCGGCTGTCAGGGCCCCCGCTATTAATGGGGCCTATTGTTTTGCAGCTGTATTAAAAATTACAAGTGCTGATTCTTGCTTTGATAGAAGCTGAAATGGCATTTAAAGGCTGCGCGGGACGGGACGACCACAGATTTTCACAACTGTTCATTTCGCCGTAATATGATTTGAAGTCAGCGGGGCAAAGTTGAAGCGGAGTGCATCCTGCCAGCGTCTGTCAGCGGAGCGCCACTTATTGCCGGTGACAGGAGCAAGTTAATTAGAGAAGGAATATCACTTTAAGCGTCTGTCTTTCGGGGGGAAAAGCACCAGGGCCGCGCCGTCGCCGAATCAGGGCTGCACGGAGGACCCACAAAGTCACCGGATCCCCGTTTATTCCCTGCCGATAACATCGCTTGTTGCTCACGTCTGCAGAACGTTACACGATTGTGCGGTCAGCGCAGCGTCCTCCTCGTGAGCGTCCAGGAACAGTCACAGAACGCAGCAGAAACCGGATTTCATGTTACTCCACCTTAGCCGAGAGCAGCGCCCTGACCCGATTATGTGTCACACAGTGGGTGGAATCGGAGTGTGAGCACCAGTGTTACCAGCAGTGATGAAGTGGAGCTTGTGGGGTACAAGTCCTCTCATCTGGATTTTCTGGGACTGGGTACATTCTGGATTATCAGGGGGGATATAGAGGAATACAGCGGAGCCACAGTCAGGACCCCGCGACATGATTGCACAGCGCGCCCTCAGAGTTCGCCCCCAGATTTCCGCTGATTTGGCGCCTCCTTCAGGGAGGGAAAGAAATGGCGTCGCTGCTTGTATTTTCATATCGGGAACATCTGCGTTATTTCAGATTTCATGTGAATTCGCTTTGGGACAATGAGACGCGGTTTTTACGTAGAGATAGGAAGGTGTGAGATGGATAGAAAGATAGATGTTACATAGGTAGATAAACAGATATATTACCTTGGCTGTATGTTTTGGGTCATTGTCTTGCTGGAAGACCCGGCCACCACCCATTGTCAATGTCCTGGCGGAGGGAAGGAGGTTGTCACTCAGGATTTTACGGTCCATGGCTCCATCCATTCTCCCATTGATGCGGTGATGTAGTCCTGTGCCCTTAGCAGAGAAACACCCCCAAAACATCATGCTTCCCCCTTCATGCCTGACAGTGGGGACGGAGTCTTTGGGTCATAGGAGGCATTTCTCTTCCTCCAAACACTGCGAGTGGAGTTAATGCCAAAGAGCTAAAATTTTTGTGTCATCTGACCCCAGCACCTTCTCCCAATCACTCCCAGAATCCTCCAGGTGTTCCTTGGCAAACTTCAGGTGGGCCTGCACATGCGCCTTCTGGAGCAGGGGGACCTTGCGGGCGCTGCAGGATTGTAATGTGGTTTTCTTGGTGACTGTGGTCACAGCTGCCTTGAGACCAGTAACAAGTTCCCCCCGTGTAGTTTTAGGCTGATCTCTCACCTTGCTCATGGTTAAGGATCCCCCACGAGGTAAGATTCTGCCCCAGATCAATGGCGATTGTCATTTTGTATTTCTCCCATTTTCTTACTATTGCGCCAACAGTCGTCTCCTTCTCACCCAGCGTCTTACTTATGGTTTTGTCGCCCATTCCAGCTTTGTGCAGGTCTATGATCTTGTCCCTGACATCCTTAGAAAGCTCTTTGGTCTTGCCCATGTTGTAGAGGTTAGAGTCTGACTGAGTCTGTGGACAGGAGTCTTTTATAAAGGTGACTATGTAAGACAGCGTCTGTAATGCAGGGAACGGGTTGATTAGGAGTCTATCTGATCTGTAGGAGCCAGAACTCTTCATGGTTTTGAGGGGATCAAATACTTATTTCTCTCTGCAAATAAATTTCTATTATTTATACAATGTGATTTTCTGGATTTTATTTTGGATTTTCTATCTCTCAATGTTAAAATAAACCTCCCCTTAAAATTATAGACTCTTCATGTCTTTGTCAGAGGGAAACTGACACAATCAGCAAGGGGTCAAATACTTATTTCCTTCACTGTAGATAGATTTGAGAGAGGGGATTCAAGATATGTTATAGGTAGATTGATATGAGAAATAGATCATTTACTTTGAGTGGAATCTGACCATACCAGTGGTTGTCAGCCGCTGTGCACAGACCTGTAGATGGTTTCTCCTCATTCTCGTCCCCGCTTCGGTGTCCGTCCTGACTGTAGTCTCCTAGTCCGGAGGCCCTGGACGTCCAACGATCACCTCCCTCCGACCCGGGGGTATATTGGGGGGTATATTGAGGGTATATTGGGGGTATATTGAGGGTATATTGGGGGTATATTGGGGGTATGTATGGTGCAGCTGTACTCGGGGAGGGGGACTCTGCCTCACCCGCTGACACCACTGCTAATCCCGATGATTTTCCAGGCACAATGTGACCGACGTTACTTTTTGCTACTTTACCGTTTCCCTTTGATTCTTAGATTTCCTGGGACTGATGATTTGCGTCTTGTCTCAGACACCAGATACTTTTTTGCTTTTCCCCTTTTTTCCTTAGTTTGCAGGTTTTGGTGACTATTTGTACCTATGACCTCGCCCCGGATGTGATAATCTCCAGCCGAGCTGTTACTTATCGCCCACCTCCTTGTCTGCTGATTATTCGTACATATAATTGGGCAGATTTATCAATAGTGTCTGATTCTTAGACCGTGTAAACTTAGACCAGACAGTCTTAGGCTGGATTCACACGGCTTATTTGCCGCAATTACGCCGTGTGAGCGGGAGCGGGGGGCCGGCACCTCGCCAGCCCCATAGACTTGCATTACCAGCGGCGCGTTACCCGTATAATTCACATGTCATTATCTCCCCCCGCGGGGGGGATTCCCAAGCGGGGAGAGGAGACAAACCCATAGTTTTCCCCTTTGAGAAATTGGGGATTACCGAAATACTGGGACGTATTCCCCCCAAAATCGCGCATACGCGCGTAATTACACAAATACGTCCCATTTTAAGCCGCGTGAACATAGCCTTAGACTGCTCCATAGTGCTGATTAAATCTGGCGCTGGTGAGAACCGTCAGGTCTGACCCTACACCATTTTTAATTTGACTTACTTTATGCCACTATCTGCGCCCACATTTTGGCACACAGCGATGCATATTAAGATGCACCCCCTTTCATTTGAAGCCACACCCCCTTTCATTTGAAGCCACATCCCCTTTATCATGGCCAGGCTCCTTTTGTTGGACGAGGCGCAGAAGTGACTAGAAATTGTCTAAAACATATCACAAATGTGGTGTAAAGCAGGTGCGACATTAGTTTTGCGCAGTTTGTGGCAGAATTCTGGTGCAACTGCATTGAAAAAATGTGCCCCAGTGTTTCTCATCCTGGATACAAGTAACATTCTAGGTGATTTTACATATAGGGACGGGTTTATCTGTATTTTTCTGACAGTTTTGCGTTCACTTGTATCAAGATACATTATATGACAGTATAAAATCATACATTGATCCGAGATGAATACAATATGTACAGATATATGGGAATCATCCATTGACCGGATGAGATACATTTATGTAAGTAATAGCATTATCACTTTGTACGCCCCCAAATGAAACTCATCTCGAAAATCGAATAATCTCTAAATGATCAATACATATAATGTATCTAATCTTGGATACCCTGTTTGATCTGTACAAAAATGTATCCACTGGGATACCCTTGTGATCTCTAAAAAAATTACTCATCTCGGAACACTTGAGATCTTTACATATAATGTACTCACCGGGAACCCCGTGATACTGCAAAAACCATCTCATCCGGATCCCCCTTGAGATCTCTACATATAATTATCTCTCTCTGTACCCGTGATGTTTCTCAACAAAAATTTGTATCTCATCTGGGGATACACTGTGAATCTGTACATATAAGTATCTGATCTCGGATACACGGGAATGTCTGACAATAAGTTCTATCTCGGATCCCCCGTATGATCTCACATATAAGTATCTTCTGGGATACCCGTGATGATCGTAATATAATTGTATCTCTCCGGATACCCTGTGATGATCGTACAAAATGGATCTCCCCGGGAACCCCTGTATGATCTGTACAATAATGTATTCCCTCGATACACTGTGATGATCTGTACATTTTAATGTATCCATCTCGGATACCCTGGATATTCTACATATAATGTATCTCATTCGGATACACTGTGATGATCTGACTTTTAATGTATCGCCTCTCGGATTACCCTGTGATGATCTGTACATATAATGTATCTTCCTCTCGGATACCCGGTGATGATCTGACATATAATGGAAATCTCTCTCGGAATAACCTGTGATGATCTCTACATATAATGTTTTCTCACTCGGATTCACGGATGATCTGTACTATAATTATCCATCTCGGAATACCTGTGATGATCTGTACATTTATGTATTCCTCTCGGATACCCTTGATGATCTCAAACATAATAATTATCTCATCTCGGTACACTGTGATGATCTGTACATATAATGTAATTTCATCTCGGATACCCTTGTTTATCTGTACAAAACCCCATCTCATCTCGGATACCCTTTGATGATCTCTACATATAAATTGTATCCATCTCTAAATACCTGTGATGATTCTACATATAATGTATCTCATCTCGGATACCCTGTGAGATCTGTAACATTATAATTGTATCTCATCTCGATACCCTGTGATGATCTGTACATATAATGGTATCCCTTCGGATACCCTTTTTATGATCTTACATAAAATGTATCTCCTCTCGGATACATGTGATGATCTACAATAATGTATCCATCTCGGATACCCTGTGATGATTTTAAACATAAAATTTATCATCTGGATAAAACTTTTGAGATCTGTACTTTAATGTATCACATCTCGGATAACACTGTGATGATCGTTAATAAATGTATCTCTTTCCGGTTTACACTTTGATGACTGTACATATAATATATCTCATCTCGATACACTGTGATGATCTAAAAAGGTGGAATCTGTACATATAATGTATCTCATCTCGGATACCTGTGATGATCTGTACATATAATGTTAACTCGCTCTCGGATACCCGTGATATCTTTACATATAATGTATCTCCTCTCGGATACCCTGTGATGATCTCTACATATAATGTATCTCCTCTCGGATACACTGTAATAATCTGTACATATAATGTATCTCATCTCGGATACCCTGTGATGATCTGTACATATAATGTATCTCCTCTCGGATACCCTGTGATGATCTACATATAATTATCTCATCTCGGATACCCTGTGATGATCTGTACATATAATGTATCTCCTCTAGGATACACTGTGATGATCTGTACATATAATGTATCGCCTCTCGGATACCCTGTGATGATCTGTACATATAATGTATCTCCTCTCGGATACCCTGTGATGATCTCTACATATAATGTAACTCCTCTCGGATAAAACTGAAAATAATCTGTACAAAATAATGTATCTCATCTCGGATCCCCTTTGTGATGATCTTTACATATAATGTATCTCATCTCGGATACCCTGTGATGATCTCTACATATAATGTATCTCATCTCGGATACACTGTGATGATCTGTACATATAATGTATCACATCTCGGATACACTGTGATGATCTGTACATATAATGTATCTCCTCTCGGATACACTGTGATGATCTGTACATATAATGTATCTCATCTCGGATACACTGTGATGATCTGTACATATAATGTATCTGATCTCGGATACCCTGTGATGATCTATAGGTGATCTGTAGATATAATGTATCTCCTCTGGGAATACCCTGTGATGATCTATAGTGATCTGTACAATTATAATGTATTTTCATCTCGGATACCCGTGATGATCTGTACATATAATGAAACTTCATCTCGGATACCCTGTGGTGATCTGTACATATAATGTATCTCATCTCGTACACGTGATGATCTTACATATAATGTATCTGATCTCGGATACCCTGTGATGATCTGTACATATAATGGTATCTCCTCTCGGATACCCTGTGATGATCTCTACATATAATGTATCTCATCTCGGATACACTGTGATGATCTGTACATATAATGTATCTCATCTCGGATACCCTGTGATGATCTGTACATATAACGCATCTCATCTCGGATACCCTGTGATGATCTCTACATATAATGTATCGCCTCTCGGATACCCTGTGATGATCTCTACATAAATGTATTTTCATCTGGGATTCCCACTGTGATGATCTGTACTTTTATAATGTATCCTCTCCGGATCCCACTGTGATGATCTGTACATATAATTATCTCATCTCGGATACACTGTGTTTGATCTGTACATATAATGTATGATCTCGGAATACCCGATGATCTGTACATATAAGATCTCATCTGGGAAATACCCTGTGATGATCTTACATATAATGTATTCTCACCCGGATACCCTGTGATGATCTGTACATATAATGTATCTCATCTCGGATACACTGTGATGATCTTTACATATAATGTATCTGATCTCGGATACCCTGTGATGATCTGTACATATAATGTATCTCCTCTCGGATACCCTGTGATGATCTGTACATATAATGTATCTCATCTCGGATACCCTGTGATGATCTGTACATATAATGTATCTGATCTCGGATACACTGTGATGATCTGTACATATAATGTATCTCATCTCGGAACCCTGTGATGATCTCTACATATAATGTATCTGATCTCGGATACCCTGTGATGATCTGTACATATAATGTATCTCCTCTCGGATACCGTGATTATCTGTACATATAATGTATCTCATCTCGGATACCCTGTGATGATCTGTACATATAATGTATCTCATCTCGGATACCCTGTGATGATCTGTACATATAATGTATCTCCTCTCGGATACCCTGTGATGATCTCTACATATAATGTATCTCATCTCGGATACCCTGTGATGATCTCTACATATAATGTATCTCATCTCGGATACCCTGTGGTGATCTGTAATATAATGTATCCTCTCTCGGATCCCCCTGTGATGATTCGTACATATAATGTATCTCATCTCGGATACCCTGTGATGATCTCTACATATAATGTATCTGATCTCGGATACCCTGTGATGATCTCTACATATAATGTATCTGATCTCGGATACCCTGTGATGATCTGTACATATAATGTATCTCCTCTCGGATACCCTGTGATGATCTGTACATATAATGTATCTCCTCTCGGATACCCTGTGATGATCTGTACATATAATGTATCTCCTCTCGGATACAAGTGATGAACTCTACATATAATGTTCCATCTAGATACCTGTGATGATCCTAGGTGAACTGTCATATAATGTATCTGATCTCGAAAACCCTGTGATGATCTGTACATATAATGTATCTCATCTCGGATACCCTGTGATGATCTGTACATAGAATGGTATCTCCTCTCGGATACCCTGTGATGATCTCTACATATAATGTATCTAATCCCGGATACCCTGTGATGATCTGTACATATAATGTATCTCCTCTCGGATACCCTGTGATGATCTCTACATATATGTATCTGTCTCGGATACCCTTTTGATGATCTGTACATATAATGTATCTAATCTCGGATACAATGTGATGATCTGTACATATAATGTATCTCCTCTCGGATACCCTGTGATGATCTCTACATATAATGTATCTCCTCTCGGATACCCTGTGATGATCTGTACATATAATGTATCTCATCTCGGATACCCTGTGATGATCTGTACATATAATGTATCTGTTCTCGGATACCCTGTGATGATCTTTACATATAATGTATCTCCTCTCGGATACCCTGTGATGATCTGTACATATAATGTATCTACTCTCGGATACCCTGTGATGATCTGAAACATATAATGAAATCTATCTCGGATACCCTGTGAGACTTTACATATAAGAAATCTCCTCTCGGATACCCTTGATAAACTTACATATAATGAAATCTCCTCTGGGATACCCTGGATGATCTGAAACATATAATGTATCTCATCTCGGATACCCTGTGATGATCTGTACATATAATGGTATCTCCTCTCGGATACCCTGTGATGATCTCTACATATAATGTATCTCCTCTCGGATACCCTATGTTGCTCTGCAGCCGCGGTTCTGTCTCCGGATCCCGTGTAACCCTTCTCTCTCCTTCTTGCAGGATGAGCGCGGTCTTCGGGGGGATCTACTGCCTGCACCACTGGCTGCGGGCGCTGCTGCTGGACGCCCGCTCCTCACAGTAAGAGTCTTTCCCTTTAACCTTCCTTTATTTACAGACAAAGAGCAGAAGAAAAATGCTGCAGTCGATTAAGGGGGAAGAAACCCCTTCAAAGCGGGGGGGCGGGAGGGGGGGGGGGCATTAATGACACATCAACCTTGATTAGGAGTAATCTGTGCTCGTCCACAATGAGGGGCCACAGTGTAGAAAATAAATGAATGTTCCCCAGTGATATTACTGCAGCTCCTGATCACCCAGGCTTGGAAGACAAATCATGAAGCTGCCGGAGGGGTGGGGGGGGGGCCTGCCTGGGGGGGGGGGGCGCGGCGATGACTGATGCGAGTTTTTCTTCTGGCCTTACCAGTCTAATTGATTTTCATCAGATGACACAAAGCTCCTGTTATTGCGGGTTTTTTCTCTTTTCGGCGGCGCTCACCTAAAGACTCATCAGATTAATCTCTGCTGATAATGCTTGTCACTCCCAGAGAAGACTTTAATGAGTTCTAGGGAGATTGTTGTCATAAAGCAGCCTGCCCTTTCCATCCCGGCTCGTGAAGGTTACCTTAACCCCTCGCTCCCCGGCGGCCGCTTCCCTTTTGAACTTGCTCTCCCCGTGTAACCCTATAGGCGCAATGACCGACGAGTGACTCACGGGAGTCTTGGCTTTGATTCATATCTAGAATTACATCGTGTCTCGGGACAGATTCACACGCGACGCAACGGCTCATTCATCTGCACTGAATTTGCAAAAAAAATTCATGTGTTTGCTGCCAAAATTGTCCCATTGAGATGAATGGAAAGGCAATCGGGTCTGCTGCCCTTGTACTCCAGTCACTTCCAGAGCTGCGGGACACCCGACTGTGGTGATGATACTTAGAAAAAGCTTTAGAATAATTCTTTATCGATGCACGACGCGACGTTCTAGGCTATGTCTGCACAGCACTTTGATTTAGCCGGACTGCGGTTATTGGTGCGGGTTTGCGCAGAACACCGCGGTCGGTTTTCGGATTTCCCGCCGGCCCAGTACATTGACTGTACGAGAATATGTCGGAAGATAGAACGTGTTACATCTACTGGCAGCTTAGACATCCCACAGAAGAGAATCTATGCTGTGTAGACTGCAGCTCAGATTATCTATTGCTGTCTATGGCCGCTGGTTACAGTCGGATTTTCTATTGCGGTCTATGGGCCACTGGTTACAGTTGGATTTTCTATTGCGGTCTATGGGGCACTGGTTAGAGTCGGATTTTCTATTGAGGTCTATGGGGCACTGGTTACAGTGGATTTTCTATTGAGGTCTATGGGGCACTGGTTACAGTAGGATTTTCTATTGCAGTCTATGGGCGCTGGTTACAGTTGGATTTTCTATTGCGGTCTATGGGGCACTGGTTACAGTCGGATTTTCTATTGTGGTCTATGGACAGTGGTTACAGTTGGATTTTCTATTGAGGTCTATGGGCACTAGTTACAGTTGGATTTTCTATTGAGGTCTATGAGCACTGGTTACAGCTCGGATTTTCTATTGCGGTGTATGGGCTCTGGTTACGGTCAGATTGTCTGTTGCGGTCTATGGGGCAGTGGTTACAGTTGGATTTTCTATTGTGGTCTATGGGCACTGGTTACAGTCAGATTTTCTATTGCGGTCTATGGGCACTGGTTACAGTTGGATTTTCTATTGCGGTCTATGGGAACTGGTTACAGTTGGATTTTCTATTGCGGTCTATGGGCACTGTTTCCAGTCGGATTTTCTATTGCGGTCTATGGGGCACTGGTTGCAGTCGGATTTTCTCTTGTGGTCTATGGCGCACTGGTTACAGTCGGATTTTCTATTGCAGTCTATGGGGCACTGGTTACAGTCGGATTTTCTATTGCAGTCTATGGGCTCTGGCTACAGCTGGATTTTCTATTGCGGTCTATGGGCACTGGTTACAGTCGGATTTTATATTTCAGTCTATGGGCTCTGGCTACAGCTGGATTTTCTATTGCAGTCTATGGGGTACTGGTTACAGTCAGATTTTCTATTGTGGTCTATGGGCCCTGGTTACAGTCGGATTTTCTATTGAGGTCTATGGAGCGCAGGTTACAGTCGGATTTTCTATTGTGGTCTATGGGGCACTGATTACAATCGGATTTTCTATTGAGGTCTATGGGACACTGGTTACAGTCGGATTTTCTATTGATATCTATGGGGCGCTGGTTACAGTAAGATTTTCTATTGAGGTCTATGGGCGCTGGTTACAGTCGGATTTTCTATTGCAGTCTATGGGCCCGGGTTACAGTAGGATTTTCTATTGCGGTCTATGGGGCACTGGTTACAGTAGGATTTTCTATTGATATCTATGGGGCACTGGTTACAGTCGGATTTTCTATTGATATCTATGGAGCACTGGTTACAGTCGGATTTTCTATTGATATCTATGGGGCACTGGTTATAGTCAGATTTTCGCGGATTCTAAATACTGAATCCCCTTAAAAATCCGACTGTAATCCTGTGCTATGGAGACGTAGCCTTATACTCCTGTCACTTCCAGAGCTGCATTCTCAATAGCCCAGAGTAAAACTGGCTCAAACAGTTGACAGTTTGTAGATACTTTAGTGCAATTATTTTGTAGCAGTTACATCGTTGTTGATACTCCAGTCCCTTCCAGAGCTGCAGTCTCTATAGCTCAGAGTAGAATTGTCTCAGAACCTTCATATAATGTTGTTACCTTGAAGATACTTTACTGCAATTATTTTGTACCGATGCCTAATTGCATCATGCTTTATGATCCAGTCACTTCCAAAGCTGCGTTCCCAATAGCCTCCGCTTAGATTGTTCCAATAACCTTTGTATAATGTTTTCCTTCCTTTTTGATTCAACAAAGAACTTTATTTTAGGAATAACCGTGAACACTGGAAAACTAATCAGTAGGTAGATACATCATACAGGAGACGAGGGCTCCAGGTGTCCATATAGATACAGCCGCGCTCCATGTGTGCAGTAACCTTCATGTAATGTTGGTACTTGAGTGTAATTATTTTGTATCACTGCTCAAATACATCATGTTTCATGCTCCAGTCCCTACCAGAGCTGCATTCTCCATAGCTCAGCCTGGAATAGTCTAGAACCTTTTTATAATGTTACTTTGAAATTCCTTGAGTGTTATTATTTTGTATCAGAGCTCGATTACTTCATGTTTTATACTCCAGTCCCTACCAGAGCTGCGTCTGCTGTTTTTGTCCGGCCTCTTTGTGCTTCTCCTGCTGCCCAGGTCTCTGGCTCCTTACCTGCAGAATCCACAGCATTAAAGCAGATGTATTGCTTGTCGCCAAGGGTCAGCGCTGACACCCCCCCTAATACTGTGCTACACTCTGCTAGGATGCATTGCATTCTGATGGATGTAGTGATTACTACTCGGCCTGGGCTTGGTTCAGTAGCCCCAGACACTGTATGAGGACAGCAGGGGATGTAAAGCAAACTCAACACAATATCAGCCACTCTACAGGCACAAAAACAGTCAGAGGGGACATAGGAATTGTTGGAAAAGCATTTCTGCTACTTTAGATAAATGAAAACTTGAGGTTCTTAGTGCAAATTTTTGTATAAGCCCCCCTGCCAATCAGCAAAGCGACCTCAATCCAGATGGGAACCTGTTACCTCTCTTGGTGCCTTTTCAGACCTCCACATTTCAGGGAGAGAAGATTCCAGCTATAACCTGTGTAGACCAAGATTGGGGCAGCCACTCCCCATGCAAGTAGTCTAAGAGCAAATCTGGTCAGTGCATCCATTTTGGAAAATGAGTCTATGGGTGATGTTGTGTAAAGGCCGTTCAATTCTTATAAATGTTGTGGAGAAAGCACAAAATGAGAAGCGCAGCCGCGCACCTGTCTATAGAAATCAGATCGGTGTGATGGCCGCGCACCCCTAGTGCAGGGAGCTCCGGTATCTATAGAAATCAGATCGGTGTGATGGGCGCGCACCCCTAGTGCAGGGAGCTCCGGTGTCTATAGAAATCAGATCGGTGTGGTGGGCGCGCACCCCTAGTGCAGCGAGCTCAGGTGTCTATAGAAATCAGATCGGTGTGATGGGCACGCACCCCTAGTGCAGCGAGCTCCGGTATCTATAGAAATCAGATCGGTGTGGTGGCCGCGCACCCCTAGTGTAGGGAGCTCGGGTCTCTATAGGAATCAGATCGGTGTGGTGGGCGCGCACCCCTAGTGCAGCGAGCTCCGGTATCTATAGAAATCAGATGGGGGTGATGGGCGCGCACCCCTAAATCAGGAGAGAGCTCCGGTGTCTATAGAAATCAGACCCGTGTGGTGGGCGCGCACCCCTAGTGCAGCGAGCTCCGGTATCTATAGAAATCAGATCGGTGTGATGGGCGCGCACCCCTAGTGCAGGGAGCTCCGGTATCTATAGAAATCAGATCGGTGTGGTGGGCGCGCACCCCTAGTGCAGGGAGCTCCGGTATCTATAGAAATCAGATCGGTGTGATGGGCGCGCACCCCTAGTTCCGCGAGCTCCTGTATCTATAGAACTCAGTTCGGTGTGCTGGCCGCTCACCCCTAGTGCAGGGATCTCGGGTGTCTATAGAAATCAGATCGGTGTGATGGCCGCGCACCTCTAGTGCAGAGAGCTCAGGTATCTATAGGAATCAGATCGGTGTGGTGGGCACGCACCCTAGTGCAGCGAGCTAGGGTATCTATAAAATCAGATCGGTGGGGGGTGGCGCGGCACCCTAGTGCAGGGAGCTCCGGTGTCTGTAGAAATCAGATCGGTGTGATGGCCGCGCACCCCTAGTGCAGGGAGCTCGGGTATCTATAGAAATCAGATCGGTGTGATGGCCGCGCACCTCTAGTGCAGAGAGCTCAGGTATCTATAGTAATCAGATCGGTGTGGTGGGCGCGCACCCCTAGTGCAGCGAGCTCGGGTATCTATAGAAATCAGATCGGTGTGGTGGCCGCGCACCCCTAGTGCAGCGAGCTCAGGTATCTGTAGAAATCAGATCGGTGTGGTGGGCGCGCACCCCTAGTGCAGCGAGCTCGGGTGTCTATAGAAATCAGATCGGTGTGGTGGCCGCGCACCCCTAGTGCAGGGAGCTCCGGTGTCTGTAGAAATCAGATCGGTGTGATGGCCGCGCACCCCTAGTGCAGGGAGCTCGGGTATCTATAGAAATCAGATCGGTGTGATGGCCGCGCACCCCTAGTGCAGGGAGCTCAAGTATCTATAGAAATCAGATCGGTGTGATGGGCGCGCACCCCTAGTGCAGAGAGCTCGGGTGTCTATAGAAATCAGATCGGTGTGGTGGGCGCGCACCCCTAGTGCAGGGAGCTCAGGTGTCTATAGAAATCAGATCGGTGTGGTGGGCGCGCACCCCTAGTGCAGCGAGCTCCGGTGTCTATAGAAATCAGATCGGTGTGATGGCCGCGCACCCCTAGTGCAGCGAGCTCCGGTATCTATAGAAATCAGATCGGTGTGGTGGGCGCGCACCCCTAGTGCAGAGAGCTCCGGTATCTATAGAAATCAGATCGGTGTGATGGGCGCGCACCCCTAGTGCAGCGAGCTCCGGTATCTATAGAAATCAGATCGGTGTGATGGGCGCGCACCCCTAGTGCAGGGAGCTCGGGTGTCTATAGAAATCAGATCGGTGTGATGGCCGCGCACCCCTAGTGCAGGGAGCTCCGGTATCTATAGGAATCAGGTCGGTGTGGTGGGCGCGCACCCCTAGTGCTGCGAGCTCCGTTATCTATAGAAATCAGATCGGTGTGGTGGGCGCGCACCCCTAGTGCAGCGAGCTCCGGTATCTATAGAAATCAGATCGGTGTGATGGGCGCGCACCCCTAGTGCAGCGAGCTCAGGTATCTATAGAAATCAGATCGGTGTGGTGGCCGCGCACCCCTAGTGCAGCGAGCTCGGGTGTCTATAGAAATCAGATCGGTGTGGTGGCCGCGCACCCCTAGTGCAGAGAGCTCAGGTGTCTATAGATATCAGATCTGTGTGGTGGCCGCGCACCCCTAGTGCAGCGAGCTCCGGTATCTATAGAAATCAGATCGGTGTGATGGCCGCGCACCCCTAGTGCAGGGAGCTCCGGTGTCTATAGAAATCAGATCGGTGTGGTGGGCGCGCACCCCTAGTGCAGCGAGCTCCGGTGTCTATAGAAATCAGATCGGTGTGATGGGCGCGCACCCCTAGTGCAGAGAGCTCCGGTATCTATAGAAATCAGATCGGTGTGGTGGGCGCGCACCCCTAGTGCAGGGAGCTCCGGTGTCTATAGAAATCAGATCGGTGTGATGGGCGTGCACCCCTAGTGCAGAGAGCTCGGGTGTCTATAGAAATCAGATCGGTGTGGTGGGCGCGCACCCCTAGTGCAGCGAGCTCCGGTGTCTATAGAAATCAGATCGGTGTGATGGCCGCGCACCCCTAGTGCAGCGAGCTCAGGTGTCTATAGAAATCAGATCGGTGTGATGGGCGCGCACCCCTAGTGCAGAGAGCTCCGGTATCTATAGAAATCAGATCGGTGTGATGGGCGCGCACCCCTAGTGCAGAGAGCTCAGGTGTCTATAGAAATCAGATCGGTGTGGTGGGCGCGCACCCCTAGTGCAGCGAGCTCCGGTGTCTATAGAAATCAGATCGGTGTGGTGGCCGCGCACCCTATGGGAGGGAGCTCCGGGGCTATAGAAATCAGATTTGGTGTGATGGGCGCGCACCCTAGTGCAGTGAGCTCCGTATCTATAGAAATCAGATCGGTTGGATGGGGCGCAGCACCCTAGTGCAGCGAGCTCGGGTGTCTATAGAAATCAGATCGGTGTGCTGGGCGCGCACCCCTAGTGCAGAGAGCTCCGGTTTCTATAGAAATCAGATCGGTGTGATGGCCGCGCACCCCTAGTGCAGCGAGCTCGGGTGTCTATAGAAATCAGATCGGTGTGGTGGCTGCGCACCCCTAGTGCAGCGAGCTCAGGTGTCTATAGAAATCAGATCGGTGTGATGGCCGCGCACCCCGAGTGCAGACAGCTCGGGTGTCTATAGAAATCAGATCGGTGTGATGGGCGCGCAAACCCCCAGTGCAGAGAGCTCCCGGGATCTAAGAAATCAGATCGTGTGATGGCCCGCGCACCCCTAGTGCAGAGAGCTCCGGTATCTATAGAACTCAGATCGGTGTGATGGGCGCTCACCCCTAGTGCAGGGAGCTCCGGTATCTTAGAAATCAGATCGGTTGGGGGTGGCATGGGGCACGCCCTAGTGCAGAGAGCTCGGTATCTATAGAAATCAGAATCGGTGTGATGGGGCGCTCACCCCTAGGCAGAGAGCTCCGGTATCTATAGAATCAGATCGTTGTATGGGCGCGCACCCCCAGTGCAGGGAGCTCGGGTATCTATAGAAATTCAGATGGGTGTGATGGGCGCGCACCCTAGTGCAGAGAGCTCCGGTGTCTATAGAAATCAGATCGGTGTGGTGGGTGCGCACCCCTAGTGCAGGGAGCTCGGGTATCTATAGAAATCAGATCGGTGTGATGGGCGCGCACCCGTAGTGCAGCGAGCTCCGGTATCTCTAGAAATCAGATGGGTGGATGGGCGCGCACCCCCAGTGGCAGCGGCTCCGGTATCTATAGGAAAACAGATCGGTGTATGGGCGCGCAACCCCCAGTGCAGAGAGCTCAGGTGTCTATAGAAATCAGATGGGTGTGATGGGCGCGCACCCCTAGTGCAGCGAGCTCCGGTATCTATAGAAATCAGATCGGTGTGATGGCCGCGCACCCCTAGTGCAGCGAGCTCCAGTGTCTATAGAGATCAGATCGGTGTGATGGCCACGCACCCGTAGTGCAGCGAGCTCCGGTATCTATAGAAATCAGATCGGTGTGGTGGGCGCGCACCCCTAGTGCAGAGAGCTCAGGTATCTATAGAAATCAGATCGGTGTGGTGGCCGCGCACCCCTAGTGCAGAGAGCTCCGGTGTCTATAGAAATCAGATCGGTGTGATGGGCGCGCACCCCTAGTGCAGAGAGCTCCGGTATCTATAGAAATCAGATCGGTGTGGTGGCCGCGCACCCCTAGTGCAGCGAGCTCCGGTATCTATAGAAATCAGATCGGTGTGGTGGCCGCGCACCCCTAGTGCAGCGAGCTCCGGTATCTATAGAAATCAGATCGGTGTGATGGGCGCGCACCCCTAGTGCAGCGAGCTCCAGTATCTATAGAAATCAGATCGGTGTGGTGGCCGCGCACCCCTAGTGCAGAGAGCTCCGGTATCTATAGAAATCAGATCGTGTGGTGGGCCCTGCACCCTAGTGCAGAGGACTCGGGGATCTATAGAAATCAGATCGGTGTGTTGGCCGCGCACCCCTAGTGCAGAGAGCTCCGGTATCTATAGAAATCAGATCGGTGTGGTGGCCGCGCACCCCTAGTGCAGAGAGCTCGGGTATCTATAGAAATCAGATCGGTGTGGTGGCCGCGCACCCCTAGTGCAGCGAGCTCAGGTGTCTATAGAAATCAGATCGGTGTGGTGGCCGCGCACCCCTAGTGCAGCGAGCTCCGGTATCTTTTGAAATCAGAGGGGTGTGATGGCCGCGCCCCCCCTAGTGCAGCGAGCTCAGGTATCTATAGAAATCAGACGGGGTGGTGGGCGCGCAACCTAGTGCAGGAGCTCCGGTATCTATAGAAATCAATCGGTGTGGTGGGCGCGCACCCTAGTGCAGCGAGCTCCGTATCTATAGAAATCAGATCGGTGTGGTGGCCGCGCACCCTTAGTGCAGAGAGCTTCCCGGGATCTATAGAAATCGATCGGTGTGGTGGCCGCGCCACCTAGTCAGCGAGCTCGGGTTCTATAGAAATCAATCGGTGTGGTGGCCGCGCACCCCTAGTGCAGGAGCTCCGGTATCTATAGAAATCAGATCGTTGTGGTGGCCCGCGCACCCCTAGTGCAGCAAGCTCGGGTTCTATAGAATCAGATCGTGTGTGGTGGGCCCGCACCCTAGTGCAGGGGGGCTCCGGTATCTATAGAAATCTAGATCGGTGTGGTGGCCGCGCAAACCCCTAGTGCAGCGAGCTCCGGTATCTATAGAAATCAGATCGGTGTGATGGGTGCGCACCCCTAGTGCAGAGAGCTCCGATCTCTATATAAATCAGATTGGTGTGTAGGAAGCGCACCCCTAGTGCAGAGAGCTCAGGTATCTATAGAAATCAGATCGGTGTGGTGGGCGCGCACCCCTAGTGCAGCGAGCTCCGGTATCTATAGAAATCAGATCGGTGTGGTGGCCACGCACCCCTAGTGCAGCGAGCTCAGGGCTCTATAGAAATCAGATCGGGTGTGATGGCCACGCACCCCTAGTGCAGCGAGCTCGGATCTATAGAAAACAATCGGTGTGATGGGCGCGCACCCCTAGTGCAGGGAGCTCCGGTATCTATAGAAATCAGATCGGTGTGATGGGCCGCGCAACCCCTAGTGCAGCGAGCTCAGGTGTCTATAGAAATCAGATCGGTGTGTGGGCCGCGCACCCCTAGTGCAGAGAGCTCCGGTGTCTATAGAAATCAGATCGGTGTGATGGGCGCGCACCCCTAGTGCAGAGAGCTCAGGTGTCTATAGAAATCAGATCGGTGTGGTGGGCGCGCACCCCTAGTGCAGAGAGCTCCGGTGTCTATAGAAATCAGATCGGTGTGATGGGCCGGCACCCCTTGTGCATCGAGCTCCGTTATCTATAGAAATCAGATCGGTGTGTTGGCCGCGCACCCCTAGTGCAGCGAGCTCAGGTATCTATAGAAATCAGATCGGTGTGATGGGCGCGCACCCCTAGTGCAGTGAGCTCAGGTATCTATAGAAATCAGATCGGTGTGATGGCCGCACACCCCTAGTGCAGGGAGCTCAGGTATCTATAGAAATCAGATCGGTGCGGTGGGCGCGCACCCCTAGTGCAGCGAGCTCCGGTATCTATAGAAATCAGATCGGTGTGGTGGCCGCGCACCCCTAGTGCAGCGAGCTCCGGTATCTATAGAAATCAGATCGGTGTGGTGGCCGCGCACCCCTAGTGCAGCGAGCTCCGGTGTCTATAGAAATCAGATGGGGGGGGTGGCCGCGCACCCCTCGTGCAGCGCGCTACTGTATCTATAGAAATCAGATCGGTGTGGTGGCCGCGCACCCCTAGTGCAGCGAGCTCCGGTATCTATAGAAATCAGATCGGTGTGGTGGCCGCGCACCCCTAGTGCAGCGAGCTCCGGTATCTATAGAAATCAGATCGGTGTGATGGGCGCGCACCCCTAGTGCAGCGAGCTCCGGTATCTATAGAAATCAGATCGGTGTGATGGGCGCGCACCCCTAGTGCAGAGAGCTCAGGTATCTATAGAAATCAGATTGGTGTGGTGGCTGCGCACCCCTAGTGCAGCGAGCTCCCCGGGATTATAGAAATCAGATCGGTGTGATGGCCGCGCACCCTAGTGCAAAAGAGCTCGGTATCTATAGAAATCAAAATCGGTGGGGGTGGCCGCGACACCCCTAGTGCAGCGAGCTCCGGTATCTATAGAAATCAGATCGGTGTGGTGGCCGCGCACCCCTAGTGCAGCGAGCTCCGGTATCTATAGACATCAGGTCGGAGTGTACGGCGCGCACCCCTAGTGCAGAGAGCTCAGGTATCTATAGAAATCAGATCGGTGTGATGGCCGCGCACCCCTAGTGCAGCGATCTCCGGTATCTATAGAAATCAGATCGGTGTGTTGGGCGCGCACCCCTAGTGCAGAGAGCTCCGGTATCTATAGAAATCAGATCGGTGTGGTGGGCGCGCACCCCTAGTGCAGCGAGCTCCGGTATCTATAGAAGTCAGTTCGCGGTTGTGGGCGCGCGCCCCTGGTGCGGGGCGCTCAGGTATCATAAAAATTCCCGATCGGTGTGGGGCCGTGCACCCTAGTGCAGAGAGCTCCGGTATCTATAGAAATCAATCGGTGTGATGGGCGCGCACCCCTAGTGCAGCGAGCTCCGGTATCTATAGAAATCAGATTGGTGTGATGGCCGCGCACCCCTAGTGCAGCAAGCTCGGGTGTCTATAGAAATTAGAGCGGTGTGATGGGCGCGCACCCCTAGTGCAGAGAGCTCCGGTATCTATAGAAATCAGATCGGTGTGGTGGCCGCTCCGCGAGTGCAGCGAGCTCCGGTTTCTATAGAAATCAGATCGGTGTGATGGGCGCGCACCCCTAGTGCAGAGAGCTCAGGTATCTATAGAAATCAGATCGGTGTGGTGGCCGCGCACCCCTAGTGCAGAGAGCTCAGGTGTCTATAGAAATCGGTTCGGTGTGGGGGGCGCGCACCCCTAGTGCAGGGAGCTCAGGTATCTATAGAAATCAGATCGGTGTGGTGGGCGCGCACCCCTAGTGCAGAGAGCTCAGGTATCTATAGAAATCAGATCGATGTGATGGGCGCGCACCCTGTGCAGTGAGCTCAGGTATCTATAGAAATCAAGATCGGTGGTGATGGCCGGCACCCCTAGTGCAGGGAGCTCAAGTATCTATAGAAATCAGATCGGTGTGATGGGCGTGCACCCCAAGTGCAGAGAGCTCGGGTGTCTATAGAAATCAGATCGGTGTGGTGGCCCCCGCACCCTAGTGCAGAGAGCTCCCGGGATCTATAGAAATCAGATCGGTGTGGTGGCCCCGCACCCCTAGTGCAGCGAAGGGTCCGGTATCTATAAAAAATCAGATCGGTGTGATGGCCGCGCACCCTAGTGCAGGGATCGGGTGTCTATAGAAATCAGATTGGTGTGATGGCCGCGCACCCCTAGTGCAGTGAGCTCCGGTATCTATAGTCATCAGATCGGTGTGGTGGGCGCGCTCACTTAGTGCAGTGATCTCGTGTTTAAATAGTAATCTGATCGGTGTGGTGGCCGCGCACCCCTAGTGCAGCGAGCTCCGGTGTCTATAGAAATCAGATCGGTGTGGTGGCCGCGCTCCCCTAGTGCAGAGAGCTCCGGTTTCTATAGAAATCAGATCGGTGTGGTGGGTGCGCACCCCTAGTGCAGCGAGCTCAGGTATCTATAGAAATCAGATCGGTGAGATGGCCGCGCACCCCCAGTGCAGCGAAACTCGGTATCTATAGACATCACAACGGTGTGGTGGGCGCGCACCCCTAGTGCAGGGAGCTCAGGAGTCTATAGAAATCAGATCGGTGTGATGGGGCGCGCACCCCTAGTGCAGTGAGCTCGGGTATCTATAGAAATCAGATCGGTGTGGTGGCCGCGCACCCCTAGTGCAGCGAGCTCAGGTGTCTATAGAAATCAGATCGGTGTGGTGGCCGCGCACCCCTAGTGCAGAGAGCTCCGGTACCTATAGAAATCAGATCGGTGTGGTGGCTGCGCACCCCTAGTGCAGAGAGCTCGGGTGTCTATAGAAATCAGATTGGTGTGATGGGCGCGCACCCCTAGTGCAGTGAGCTCCGGTGTCTATAGAAATCAGATCGGTGTGATGGCTGCGCACCCCTAGTGCAGGGAGCTCCGGTATCTATAGAAATCAGATCGGTGTGGTGGGCGCGCACCCCTAGTGCAGGGAGCTCCGGTATCTATAGAAATCAGATCGGTGTGATGGCCGCGCACCCCTAGTGCAGAGAGCTCAGGTCTCTATAGAAATCAGATCGGTGTGGTGGCCGCGCACCCCTAGTGCAGAGAGCTCCGGTGTCTATAGAAATCAGATCGGTGTGCTGGGCGCGCACCCCTAGTGCAGAGAGCTCAGGTGTCTATAGAAATCAGATCGGTGTGATGGCCGCGCACCCCTAGTGCAGAGAGCTCCGGTATCTATAGAAATCAGATCGGTGTGGTGGGCGCGCACCCCTAGTGCAGAGAGCTCCGGTATCTATAGAAATAAGATCGGTGTTGTGGGCGTGCAACCCCCAGTGCAGAGCTCCCCTCCGGTGTCTATAGAAATCAGATCGGTGTGATGGCCGCGCACCCCTAGTGCAGAGAGCTCGGGTGTCTATAGAAATCAGATCGGTGTGATGGGCGCGCACCCCTAGTACAGAGAGCTCCGGTGTCTATAGAAATCAGATCGGTGTGGTGGGCCGCGCACCCCTAGTGCAGAGAGCTCCGGTGTCTATAGAAATTTAGATCAGTTGATGGCCGCGGGACCCCTAGTGCAGCGAGCTCAGGTGTCTATAGAAATCAGATCGGTGGTTGGGGGTGGCTGCGCACCCCCTAGTGCAGGGGAGCTAGGTGTCTATAGAAATCAATCGGTTTTTGATGGCCGCGCACCCCTAGTGCAGAGAGCTCAGGTGTCTATAGAAATCAGATCGGTGTGGTGGCCGCGCACCCCTAGTGCAGGGGAAACTCCCGGTGTCTATAGAAATCAGATTTGGTGTGAAATGGCCGCGCAAACCTCCTAGTGCAGCGAGCTCCGGTGTCTATAAAATCAGATCGGTGTGGGGGGCGCGCACCCCTAGTGCAGAGAGCTCGGGTGTCTATAGAAATCAGATCGGTGTTTTTTTGGCCGGTGCCGGCACCCCTAGTGCAAAAGAGCTCTCGGTACCTATAGAAATCAGATCGTGTGGGGGCTTTCGCACCCCTAGTGCAGAGAAACTCGGGTGTTTATAGGGAAAACAGATTGGTGTGATGGCCGCGCACCCCTAGTGCAGGGAGCTCAGGTATCTATAGAAATCAGATCGGTGTGGTGGCCACGCACCCCTAGTGCAGGGAGCTCCGGTATCTATAGAAATCAGATCGGTGTGTTGGCCACGCACCCCTAGTGCAGAGGGGTTCAGGTGTCTATAGAAATCAGATCGGTGTGTGGGGGGCGCACCCCTAGTGCAGGTAGCTCGGGTGTCTATAGAAATCAGATCGGTGTGGTGGCTGCGCACCCCTAGTGCAGGGAGCTCGGGTATCTATAGAAATCAGATCGGTGTGATGGGCGCGCACCCCTAGTGCAGGGAGCTCCGGTTTCTATAGAAATCAGATCGGTGTGATGGGCGCGCACCCCTAGTGCAGGAGCTCCGTATCTATCGAAATCAGATCGGTGTGATGGGCGCGCACCCCTAGTGCAGCGAGCTCCGGTATCTATAGAAATCAGATCGGTGTGGTGGGCGCGCACCCCTAGTGCAGCGAGGTCGGGTGTCTATAGAAACCAGATCGGTGTGATGGCCGCGCACCCCTAGTGCAGAGAGCTCCGGTGTCTATAGAAATCAGATCGGTGTGGTGGGCGCGCACCCCTAGTGCTGCGAGCTCAGGTATCTATAGAAATCAGATTGGTGTGGTGGCCACGCACCCCTAGTGCAGGGAGAAACGGTGAGCGAGCCCTTCAGTGCTCCCCGAGTGTGCGCATTGCTGACTAATACAATGTGTCTGATTGTATCTAGGTTACAATTATAGAGAAACACAATGTAACTTATACCCCAGGCAGTTGTATCAATCATATCTTACATTGAGCAACATCCACAGTGCAGGGAGAAAAAGTGACCCTTTAAAATTCCTGGCACACTCTCAGCTCTGATTGGACTATGTCGTACTGGGCAGGGACACCCCCCGCCCCCAAAATTGGCACCACCCACTTGACAGATTGGAAATGAATTTCTAGGAGGAATAACCTAGGAACAGCACAATACAGAGTGAGTTATAGAATAATTGGCACCACCCACTTGACAGATTGGAAATGACTTTCTAGGAGGAATAACCTAGGAACAGCACAATACAGAGTGAGTGATAGAAGAATAGGCACCACCCACTAGACAGATTGGCAATGAATTTCTAGGAGGAATAATCTAGGAACAGCACAACACAGAATTACAGAAGATTTGGCACCACCCACTTGACAGATTGGCAACTAATTTCTAGGAGGAATAACCTAGGAACAGCATAATACAGAGATAGTTATAGAAGAAGATGCTCCAAAACTGTGACTTCCTGGGGGACGGAGCGGTCACAGGTCCTCAGGGGGACGGAGACCTCTCCCACAATGGTTCTTTGCCTTATCTAACGTCTGGCAGTAGGGCCCTGCCTGATCCCCATCCCTGGAGACACTGAACAAGCAGAGAGCTGCTGCTAGAACTAAGAGAAGGCAGCTTTGGATGTGACTAGAGGATTGCCGAGGTTCTCTGTAGATTTAACCTGTAAGCTGCTGTGTGTAATTAGAGCGCTGCCGCCGGTCCGGGCGCGGCGCCTTTGATGGGGTCGGCGCGGGCATCGCGCAGCCTTTCATGTTCACAGAATAGAGCCATTTACACGTTATGTTTTCGTAGCTCCTTTCATGTCCTTTGAACGACTGCTCCGTCCCTGAGTTATGGGCGCAGCGCGCAGAGCGAGGGGGGGAAAGGTGCAAACGGCGCTCGGTAAAGGTGCATCAATTCTATTCCGGGCGTAAATCAAAGCTGCGCCGTGTGAATGGGGCCTAATGGGGGAGGGGGGGGAATGTGACAAATGGAGGAAACTCCAGACAATTTCATCTCCTGCTCCAGACATTGAGCGTCTGTGAGAGCGGCCGCGCTGCGCGGAGTGAACGGGGCGACCAGTACCGCGCAGCGCAGGTGCCAACACCCGGGGGTATGAGCCTCATATACAGCTAGATCCTATACATATACCCCATACAGAGGAGGCATCACCCAGCGATCCTATACATATACCTCATACAGAGGATATAGAGGAGGCATCACCCAGCGATCCTATACATATACCCCATACAGAGGATATAGAGGAGGCATCACCCAGCGATCCTATACATATACCCCATACAGAGGATATAGAGGGGACATCACCCAGCGATCCTATACATATACCCCATACAGAGGATATAGAGGAGGCATCACCCAGCGATCCTATACATATACCCCATACAGAGGATATAGAGGAGGCATCACCCAGCGATCCTATACATATACCCCATACAGAGGATATAGAGGAGGCATCACCCAGCGATCCTATACATATACCCCATACAGAGGATATAGAGGAGGCATCACCCAGCGATCCTATACATATACCCCATACAGAGGATATAGAGGAGGCATCACCCAGCGATCCTATACATATACCCCATACAAA
>JAODAL010040319.1:0-37014 GCA_025379985.1 Phyllomedusa bahiana
TTTCCAGACGGAAGCTTTATTTGCCAGGTCTTATAGCTTTTCAAATGAACTTTATATCTGTTACAAACCTTTTTTCCTATACAGTATGTGTTTCTTTTGAATATCACATGCATGATTTTAGTTTATGCTGTAAACAAAGACTCATGAGTCCAGAAACACATAAACATAGTTGCACATGTTCCTGTAGACTTGCGTGACATGTTTTAATGAATCTTAAATAAAGAAGACTTATTTTGCAATGAAAGAGCTGGATTCTACATTTATTTTCAAGTTGTCCTTGCTGTGGACCGACAGTTACCCTCCACTCAGTTGTAGAAAATTGGCTTAGAAAGTCTTAGCGGTAAGTTTTCGTTAAGAACCGTATCACTGTCACTTGGCTCCTGGGTCAGGATTATATAACAGCCACTTTGCACTATTGCAGGCACTCTTGAACCAGATTGCACTGGCACAGATTTGATGCCACTTGAATCTTCATATGGATTCCTTTACATTTTATAATATTTTCCATTATGGCACTTGATCTAAAAAAAGGTTTTGGACTTCAGATCTAAAATATTGACTATACAAAACAAGCACATACAGTATTATATATAGCGTGTTTATGTATATACTCATATATTTGTCAAAAAGGTGTCAATCCTAAATAGAGTGTGACAAGGTATAAAACATCTTATATACACATGTGGAAAAAATTGCTGGTACCCTTCTGTAAAAGAAGGAAAAATCCGTAATTGTCGCTGAAGAAACATGAAATTGTTAGGCTATGTTCACACGGCTTATTTCAGAACGTATTTACATCGGATTGCCGATCGTAAATACGTTCCGAAATCAGGTGCAAAAGTTTTAAATAAGTGCCCCTAAATTTTGGCACTATTTGCAATGATTTCCCCGGATTCACATTTTCCCAAACATTGTAGGTGGTGAATCCGTCCGAAAAAAATTCAATGACATTGTTTTTGCGGGCCCCAACGGAAATAAATGTGTCTGAACGCGACACGTATTTTCCCCTTAAAAAAAAAATTTAAAAAAGGGCCCGTTACTTGTTTGTAACTGATTTTGCAGTTGCGAAATAAGCCGTGTGAACGAGACCTTAAAAGTTTAATAATCATAAATAAAAAATGTACTGAAAATCAGCTAATGAAAAATTGGACATTGTGTTTATTTGTGGTTCAACCTAAACATTTTTAAAAATAAAACTAATGAAACTGTATGGTTTATTTTTGTGTCTGTGAACACATGGGCAAAAGAGTGAGTTTTAGACCTAAACAGTTTCATACATGTGGCCCATAGAGTTGATGTGACTTGCCAAAAAGCTTCAGATTTGTCTCATCTGTCAGAAAGACATTCTCCCAGAAGCTGTGTGGCTTGTCAATATGCATTTTGGCAAATTCCAGTATTACTTTTTTTTCTGATTTTGGTTTAACAGTTTTTCCTTTTGGGGGGTGTCCATTAAGTCCAATTTGGCAAAGAAAGCGACGGATGGTGTAGTCTGACAATGATGTACCCATAGACCTTAAACTTCTAAATAATATGTACAACTGGAGTAACAGGAACACCAAGCTGTTTGGAGAGAGTCTTCAAGCCTCTAACTTTAACATGATTTCCTATAATTTTTGATAACCTTTTTTATCAGCTTTCTTTGGTCCATGGCACACACCATGATACTAATGAAGAAATTCTCATGTTTATGAATTTTTCGCTCTAAAGTTGCATGGTTTCTGTGATAATGTTTTGATTTCTAGAGGTGCCAAATATATATGTATACATATATTTTATATCACAGAACTTGTCTCGGTATATATATTTATGTATATTATATATATATATATAATATATTTATATATATATTATATATATATATATATATATTATATTATATGTATATATAGATACTTCACTTGTCTGTATAAAATAGCATTTTACATCTTGATAAAATATGTTTTCAACTGTGCCAGAATTAAATATGCATAGATGTAGATTGAGATTGTAACCAATTAAAGTGTTGGTCAGGTGTACTGACCAATTGGATGGAGAATGTCCACCAATTGGCTGAAGTATGTTGACTAATCAAAAGGGATTCTTCACTTATGTAACTCACTCCAGAGATTACATAATAAACAATAAACCCTGCCCTCACTGGAATCGGATGGGGGTTACATGCTGACACTCTGTCTGGGACTCCACTTATTCCCCATCGACGTCACTTCACTGGCTATACAAGAATCTGATAACCAGTTGCCACATAGGCTTGCTGTGGCAATGCCCAACAGCACACTGACTACATTTCACCCTTTAAGGGTGCTTTCACACAGATTTTTTGTGCATATTTTTTGCTGAAATGCATAGCATTAATTGCTGTGCATTCCTGAAAAAAAAGAAAAAAAGGCACTGTATGAAAGCCCCCTAAGGCTGAATCCCCACTGCATCGGACAAAAAATGGCTGAGAGTCGACCGGTTTCTGTCCGATGCACGACTGAGGTTTTTGTCATGTTTTGCACAAAAGCCGCGGTCGGTTCTCGTTTTTTTGCCGTCAACCCATACAATTGATTTTATGGGAAGACGACGAAAAAACTCAAAGCGCTGGCGTATTATACAACATGTTATATAACACGCCAGCGGCAGAAGACGAGCAGAGAAAAAACGTGGAGACTGTGGAGACTACGGGTCGTTTTTGCTATTGTCATCTATAGGGCTGCCTGAAATCCTAAAACCGCTGAAAATACGATCATATTGCTATGCTGTGGAGACATAAACCACTGGCAACAAAAGTGAGTACACCCCTAAGTGAAAATGGACAAACTGTGCCCAAGGTGTCAATATTTTGTGTGGCCACCATTATTACAGGTTTGAAGACATCTGTGAAGCTCATTACAGGACACGCTTCAACATGTCCCTATGGTCAAATTATTTTTAATCATTTTTATCCAGGGCGGTTTCATTAGTTTTTTTGTTTTTTTAATTTTTCAGTTGAATCACAATTCAGACACTGTCTGATTTTCATTAGTTGATTTTGAGTAAATTTTTATTTATTACTTTTGACAGTTTCAAGTTACTTTAGTGATCATTTTGGGTTTTTCTTTTTTTTACCGGAAGGGGAACAACAATTTTGTCCTCATGTGTATATTGCTTTTCTAAAACTTTAAAGACCAGGTAGATAACTGAGGAGCCCTTCCCAGCAGTAGTCCAGTTTCAATAGCTGCAATAAAGAACTACATTTACAGGGAGGGGAGTAACAAAATAAATGCAGCTTTTGTCATACAGTAAAACACACAATTACCCCCCCAGGCAAGTGCTTTTAAACAGAAGGCCACTAAATTCTACTTCTACATTTTTATTGAGTTTAAGTTACTGTTTTACATCTCTTCCTTCTTTCTATTATCATTAAAGCCCTTACATGTAAATATCGTTTGATGCAATGAGTGTGATTTTCCCCATGTGTCATAACAAATATATTAATGATAGAAACAATCTCAATTTACTGATGGAGAACATTGAACTTTTAAAAAGCTTTTAAAAAGGTAGAACAGGTTTTTAATGGTTAGTACTGAATTATGGGCCACATGTATGAACCTGTTCAGGTCTAAAACTCACTTTTTTGGCAATAGGTTACTATGGGCAAAAGAGTGAATTTTAGACCTAAACAGTTTCATACATGTGGCCCTTTGTGTCATTATCGACACATTTATTATTATTGGACGGTTTGTAATCAATCAGATATGCTAATGGTTGTCTGTTCATATTAAAGAGGTTTTTGCCATTTCATATATTGATGGCATAGGACTGGATTGGATATGTCATAAATGTTTGATAAGTGTATGGTCCCACCTTTAGAATGGGAAATTATCTTGAAAGTCTTTGTGTAGGACAAAGGGATGGCCATGTATCTGTTTATTTTAATGGGAGCTCCGAGTATAGCCAACACCAGGAACTCCCACTGAAATTAATGACGAGTGAAGTGCAAGTGCGGCCACATCTCTGTTCTGCATGGAGAGATTCCAAGCCTATTCTCAAGTCAAGTGTGGGTGCTTATCGATGTAGCTTATATTTAGCGTACCTTTTAATATCCAAAAACCGCTTACAAAAGTCCAGACAGGGCATCCCACCCTGCAAATGACAACAACAACAACCTTCTGGACAGCCGGATTAATGCATCTTGACTCAAAGCTTCTTTATAAACTTTAATAGATCCTTAATATGTACAACAGCTTTCTTGCAGCTAGCTCGTTATATGCAACATATGCAGTTTCATACATAACAACGTACAATCTTCAGAATGTTTAGGGGCTACTTTAGCTCACTTCTCCCCTATTAAAGTTGTATGTTAAATCTATAGCAATTTAATATAGCCGATTTAGTACTTGCTTATCCGGGCGATCGCCTCTCAAGCAGACTTTACTGAGTCCTCCCGACTCTGTTGAACACAGCAAGAGACTACTGCGCCTGCGACGTTTCGTGGTCCTCCCCCTTTGTCAAGCTCGTCTCTTGCTGCGTTCAACAGAGTCGGGAGGACACAGTAAAGTCTGCTTGAGAGGCGATCGCCCAGATAAGCAAGTACTAAATCGGCTATATTAAATTGCTATAGATTAAACATACAAGTAATAGGGGAGAAGTGAGCTAAAGTGCCGTAAACATCTCTGAAGATTGTACGTTGTTATGTATGAAACCGCATATGTTGCATATAACGAGCTAAACTGCAAGAAAGCTGTTGTACGTATTAAGGATTTATTAAAGTTTATAAAGAAACTTTGAGTCAAGATGCATTAATCCAGCTGTCCAGAAGGTTGTTGTTGGTGCTTATCGATGTGCCATAAACATCTGAGATGGAAAAACTCCTGTAACAGGAACATCTTAGACCAACACTTCCATCAGAAAGGGGTATTTTTGTTAAAAGTAGTGCTAATGGAAAACAAATTTTAAAAAAAATTTTTTGGAAGCATTTTTTTTTTATTCCAGTAATCCATGTCCTTAATCTGCTTGTTTTATGCAAACTGTTTGCAGGCTTCCTTATAGATTCAATATCATCAACGGCAGGCATCCTTTGCTTATTAAGTGTTTCTTTATATAAATCCAAATCTAATCTAGTGTGATAGAAAAGGCCATTTTTCCCCCAGGGGCACAGGACAAATATTTGTACTGTTTTTGGGGATGTGCACACGGCCGCAGAGGGGCGGCGTTTATCCATGATTAGCGGATAAAAGCCCACACCCCACCCATAGACAAGCGCATATTACGCCCCAAAACAGGGCGGGAGAATGAACAAGGGCAATGTTTTTTCGGACCACCGGCACCAAAAAACCGCGGGGGAAAACCCGTGCATGGGGACTGCGCGGGGTTTTTCCTAGACTCCATGTAAAAGTTTGTCAGCTGGTTTACAGATGGTTTTCAAAACCAAAAACTGTCTGAAAAACCGGCTGCAAACCTGTGCCATGGGGACAAGCCCTAAGTTACATTAGCAACAATCAAGAAAGTTGATGTTTTCGGCCACCATCTGGCCTTTGGCAAAATCAGTGCAATAGTTTTGTTATAATAAGAAGGGGAGAGAATATGTATGCTGGCTGCAGCTTGGTATACATCTGCATACCGAGCTGCAAAACTATTATGACGATTTTGCTAAAGGCCAGATGGTGGCTGAAAACTTTGACATACTTGATTGTTGCTAATGTAACTTATTGTCATTACTGTGATATAGATTTGGATTTCAATAAAAAAACTTCTAAGAAAGGAGGTTTGGGTTTGATATTGAATCTGATGGATTTGGCTTGAGATTATCCTATTGACCAAGCACTATAACTCACAACTACATTGTGTGCTGAGTGTGTTAATATATTAACATTGAACTGCGGGTTTTCTTATGCATCATCTTTAGAAGAGGCTTCCTTCTGGGATGACAGCCATGCAGACCAATTTGATGCAGGGTGCGGCGTGTGGTCTGAGCACTGACAGGCTGACCACCCACTCCTCTAACCTCTGAAGCAGTGCTGGCAGCACTCATATGTCTATTTTGAAAACACAATCTATGGGTATGAGTCTGAGCACATTCACTGAACTTCTTTGGTCAACAATGGCGAGGTTTGTTCTGAGTAGAACCTGGCTTGTTAAACTGCTGTATGGTCTTGGCCACCGTGCTGCAGATCAGTTTCAATCTTATAGCCTAGGCCATGTTTATGTAGAGCAAAAATTCCTTTTTCACATCCTCAGACAGTTGTTTGCCATAAGGTGCCATGTTGAACTTTCAGTGACCAGTATGAGACAGTGTGACAGCGATAACACCAAATTTCACACACCTGCTCCCCATTCACACATGAAACCTTGTAACACTAATGAGGCTCATGACATCGGAGAGGGAAGATGGCAAATTGGGCACAATTTGTCCATTTTCACTGAAAGGTATATTCACTTTTGTTGCCAGCAGTTTAGACATTGATGGCTGTGTGAGTTATTTTGAAGGCACACCACATTTATGCTGTTATACAAGTTGTACACTGACGACTTTACAGTATATCAAAGTGTCATATCTTCAGTGTTGTCCCATGAAAGATATAGCACAATATTTACAAAAAAAAAGTGAGGTTTATACTCACTTTTGTGAGATACTGTTTGTAGTGTGGGGAAAACAAGCTCTTACAGAGCTGGTAAAAAAAGAGCAGGGTGGGGTTGGGGTGAAGAAGTAAGATCAGGTGAGGAGCAGACAGAACAATATTTGGATTTAGCAGCAAATACTACCTCAGAAGTAAAGTGGTAGCTGGAGGAAGTGTTAGGTAGAGTTTGGTTTGGTAACATTATCAAACACTTCAACAATGACAAGGTATCTGCTGTGCCCATGGCAGGCTTAGGACTGTTGGTGATTGTTGGTATGTGCGTTAGTAGCGTAGAATGTGTCTGAATCTATGAACCTGATCTACTGCGGGTCATAGATTTAGCGCTTTCTAGCTACAAAGCGACACTTCTGGCTCAGGTAAACCACTTTTAAAGTGCTCTACCTGTTCCAGCAGTAACGCGCCCGGATTTGCCATCCTCCCATCATAAATGTGTAGAATCTTATGTTTGTGGTGCAACACGCCTCCAGAACGCCCCCAAATCTCAGGCACATTATAAAGTGCTGCAGGCGCTTTATAATGCACCTAATTTTGGAGTGCTCCTGCTCATACATTGAGCGCACAGGGCTGCGCCAGTTTTTGGGCTCAACGGACACCAGACTTCTGGCGTAGCCCCATACATACATGTCGCCCACAGTGTCCATGTTTTCGACAAGAGAAGTAGTGCTGCATGCAGCACAATTTCCTGTCTAAATCTATGGAAATGCATACAAAGCCGTATTACGGATCAATCAGAATCTCCAACGCAGACGTGAACAGGGCCATATAAAGGATCAGTAAGGTTTCTGTCAGTGTCAATTTTTTTTTTTACTGGATACAAAACTGTAAGGCATTACAATATCCTGACATCAAAAAAGCAACTAAAATATGATGAAAGAAAAAGAAATAATGCAAGTGTGAACAGAGCCCCAAACATATTGACTTGCAGTTCAGTAATATACAGTGAAGGAAATAATTATAGCTTTATTATAAGTTTGCCCACTGACAAAGACATGAACAGTCTATAATTGTAAGGGTATTTTAATTTTAACATTGAGAGATAGAATACCTAAAATAAAATCTAGAAAACACATTGTATAAATTATATAAGTTTATCTGCATTTTGCAGTGAGAAATAAGTATTTGATCCCCTACCAACCATTAAGAGTTCTGGCTCCTACAGATCAGTTAGATGCTCCTAATTAACTTATTACCTGCATTAAAGACAGCTGTCTTAGTCACCTTTATAAAAGACTCCTGTTCACAGACTAAATTAATCAGTCAGAATCTAACCTCTACAACAAGGGCAAGACCAAAGAGCTTTCTAAGGATGTCAGGGACAAGATCATAGACCTGTACAAAGCTGGAATGGGCTACAAAACCATAAGTAAGACGCTGGGTGAGAAGGAGACAACTGTTGGTGCAATAGTAAGAAAATGGAAGAAATACAAAATGACTGTCAATCGATATCAATCTGGGGCACCATGCAAAATCTCACCTCGTGTGTATCCTTGATCATGAGGAAGGTGAGAGATCAGCCTAAAACTACACAGGGGGAACTTGATAATGATCTCAAGGCAGCTGGGACAACAGTCACCAAGAAAACCATTGGTAACACATTACGCCGTAATGGTTTAAAATCCTGCAGTCCCCGCAAGGTCCCCCTGCTCATGAAGGCGCATGTGCAGGCCCGTCTGAAGTTTGCCAATGAACACCTGGATGATTCTGTGAGTGATTGGGAGAAGGTCCTGTGGTCAGATGAGACAAAAATTGAGCTCTTTGGCATTAACTCAACTCGCCGTGTTTGGCGGAAGAGAAATGCTGCCTATGATCGAAAGAACACTGTCACCACTGTCAAGCATGGAGTTGGAAACATTATGTTATGGGGGTGTTTCTCTGCTAAGGGCACAAGACATCTTCACCACATCAATGGGAGAATGGATGGAGCCATGTACCGTAAAATCCTGAGTGACAACCTCCTTCCCCCACCAGGGCATTAAAAACGGGTCGTGGCTGGGTTAACAGCAAGACAAAAACATACAGTCAAGGAAACAAAGGAGTGGCTCAAAATGAAGCACATTAAGGTCATGGAGAGGCCTAGCCAGTCTCCAGACCTTAATCCCATAGAAAACTTAATGAGGGAGTTGAAGCTCTGAGTTGCCAAGTGACAGCCTCAAAATCTTAATGATTTAGAAATGATCTGCAAAGAGGAGTGGACCAAAATTCCTACAAAAAACATCTGACTGCTGTGCTTGCCAACAAGGGTTTTGCCACCGAGTATTAAGTCTTGTTTGCCAGAGGGATCAAAAACTTATTTCTCTCATGGCAAAATGCAAATAAAATTACATAATTTATACAATGTGATTTTCTGGATTTTATTTTGGATATTCTATCTCTCAATGTTAAAATTAACCTACCCTTAAAATTATAGACTGTTCATGTCTTTGTCAGTGGGCAAACTTACACAATCAGCAAGGGATCAAATAATTATTTCCTTCACTGTAATGCGTTATGGTCAAATGAATAACATTGTATTGCAAAGGTGAAATTACACATCAATCCACAATCATTGAGCAAGCAGTGTGTCAGGTCAATTATCTTACAATTACAATAGTCATTTATTGCTAATTAATAAAATGAACAACATTATTAACCAGGCCACCTGTGAGTATCAAGCAAACGCTGCGATAAGGCATGAACTAGACCTGCACCGAGGAGGCAAAAGCCATTGTCAGTGGTGACAGGATACTTTCAGAATTATTGTTTGAACAGAATACGCGTCAAGGGAATTTATGAATGTCATAGCTACCATAAGGCATTAATTGTGCTTCTACTCTTATTAAAACCCTATTGAAATGGGAAGACCATTATAGAAATTGCAGTGTGCAATATACATTTGGTGAGGTCCAGATGTGATAGACTGTGCTGCAAATTCTCTACTGCAAATTCACAGACATGTATGCTACAATAATAGATCTGGTGGGATTTTAAAAACTCTGTCTGCATGTGCCAGAAAAAACAACATAGTGTATGCTGCGGATTTTCTAATACTAGTGTTTTCAGTCTGTTGGTGAAATAGCAAATTAATACCACAGATTTCTTTTTAATGCATGGGCTAAAGTCTGTGGCAAATCTATGGCAAAATCTACAACAAAATCCACATATAAAACATTCAGGGCCACAAGTATGAAAACTGTCTAGGTCTAAAACGCTCTTTGTTGCCCATAACAACCAATCAGAGCTCCCCTCTCATTTCATATAGTGCTATGGGAAAATGAAAGGTGCGCAGTTTTCATACCTGTGGCCCTTAGAGTCTAACTCATATTCTTTAACCCCTTACCGACATTTGCCGTACTCATACATCAATGTCGGGTAGCGGTTCCCGCAAATTGCCGTATGAGTACGTCAAGGCGATCTTGCGCGCTCACAGGCGGAGCGCGCAAGATCGCGGCATGGAACCAGCGGTATATTACCACTGACATCATGCCGCATCCCCCACGGCCGGAGTGAGCTCCGGCCGCGGGGGATTAACCCCCCGATGTCGCGACATCTTGGTTGCGACATCGCAGCTGCGAGCGGCAGGAGTGAGCTCCTGCTGCCCGCGATCCCGGCGTAGTAACGGCGCTTCAGCGCCAGTACTGATCTCCTACCAGACAGCCTGGATGCTGAATGAGAGCATCCGGGCTGTCTGGTGACGTCACAATGCCCACAATGCATTGTGGGCAGTGTGACTGACAGTTGTCATGGAGACCAGCATACAACTACACTCACTGGCCACTTTATTAGGTACACCATGCTAGTAACGGGTTGGACCCCCTTTTGCCTTCAGAACTGCCTCAATTCTTCGTGGCATCGATTCAACAAGGTGTTGCAACGATGCTCATTGGTACCAAGGGCCCAAGAGTGCCAAGAAAATATTCCCCACCCCATGACACCACCCCACCACCCTGAAACCTTTGATACAAGGCAGGATGGATCCATGCTTTCATGTTGTTGACGCCAAATTCGACCCTACCACCCGAATGGTCGCAGCAGAAATCGAGATCATCAGACCAGGCAACGTTTTTTCCAATCTTCTACTGTCCAATTTCGATGAGCTTGGGCAAATTGGAGCTCAGTTTCCTGTCCTTAGCTAAAAGGAGTGGCACCGGTGTGGTCTTCTGTGCTGTAGCCCATCTGCCTCAAGTTCGCCGTACTGTGCGTTCAGAGATGCTTTTTCTCCCTACCTTGGTTGGAACGGGTGGCTATTTTGAGTCACTGTTGCCTTTCTATCAGCTCGAACCAGTTGCCCATTCTCCTTTGACCTCTGGCATCAACAAGGCATTTCCCCCCACAGGGACTCCCGCTCACTGGATGTTTTTTCTTTTTCGGACCATTCTCCGTAAACCCTAGAGATGGTTGTGCTTTTGTAAAACCCCAGGAGATCAGCAGTTTCTGAAAATACTCAAACCAGCCTTCTGGCACCAACAACCATGCCAGTTAAAAGGCACTCAAATCACTTTTTTCCCTATACTGATTTCGGTTTGAACTGCAGGAGATTGTCTTGACCATGTCTACATGCCTTAATGCACTGAGTTGCCGCCATGTGATTGGCTGATTAGAAATTAAGTGTTAACGAGCAGTTGGACAGGTGTACCTAATAAAGTGGCCGGTGAGTGTATAAGCTGTATGCTGATCTCCTATTGCATGAACGATCTGACGATCGTTCCTGCAATTCCCCCCCTGGGGAAAAGTGTAAAAAGTGTGAAAAAGTAAAAAAAAAAGTGTGAAAAAGTAAAACACAAACACAAAAATAAAATAAAAACACGTACACGCCCTTTTCCCCTTTACAAACGCCAATCGCCCCCAAAAAAGATCAAAAATAAATAAAGTACCCATATTTGGTATCGCCGTGTGCGTAGCGAACCCCCCCTAAAAATCTGTCATGTTAATTAACCCGTATGGTTTTTACCATGTTACCAATAAAAACGTCCAACTATCCCGCAAAAAAAAAGTCCCTATACAGCTCCATAAACAGAAAAATAAAAAAAGTTATGGCTTCAGACTGCGGCGATGCAAAAAACGTTGTTTTCCTTTTCAAATAAAAGTGTTTTTATGTTTTAACAGCAGTAAAACATTAAAAAAAATTACAAATGTGGTATCGCTGTTAATGTATCAACCTGCTGAGTAAAACTAGCATGTCATTTATACCGCGCAGTGACCACTGTAAAAATAAAAATAAAATACACTACCAGGATTGCTGTATTTTGTACAAAAAAAGCCTCACAAAAATCTTAAAAAAAAGTGATCAAAGCATCACATGCCCCCGTAATGGTTTCAATAAAAACATCAACTCATCTCATAAAAAACAAGCCTACAAAGAGCTCCATATGCAAAAATTAAAAGAAAGCTGTGGCTGTTAGAATAGGGACAACATAAAAACGCAACTTTTTTTAAAAGTGCTTTATTGTGTAATAGTAATAAAACATATAAAAAACTATATAAAAATTTTTATCATTGTAATTGTACCAACCCCTAGTAAAGTTATCCCGTCATTTATCCCGTATGGCGATACTGTAAAAATGAAGCCCAAAAAAAAAAATGGCGGAACTGCGTTTCCCCTCCATTTTCATGGCCAATGCTAAAAAAAAACCTACGGAACACCTGTGCGCCCAAAAATGCAAATACACCCTTAGGTGAGATCCCTGAGGGGCGTTGAATCCAAAATGGGGCCACTTCTGGAAAGGTTTCACCTGTTCTGGTACTTTGGGGGGCTTTGCAGATGCGACATGGCCCACCAATATCTGTGCGCCAAAAGCCAAATAAACACTCCCTCCCCTTTTACCTGCCATGCGCCCAAACAGCAGTTTACACCCACATGTTTGGTATTGCCGAATTGGAAGAAATTGCGTAACACATTTTGGGGCTTTTCTTCCCAAAATTCCTTGTAAAAATTAAAATTTTCAGCTAAAATTGCAGATTATTTGGAAAAAAATATATATTATTTTTTATTTTCAGAAACCGAACGCTAAAAAAATTTTTGTTTAAACGCCTGTGGGGTCGATATACTCACTACCCTCAAGATTTTTTCCGTAAGGGGTGTAGTTTCCAAATATGGGGTCTTTTTAGGGGTATTTATTAAGTTTTGGAACCTTAGGGTTTTCCGCAAACCTGAAATGGCCCTAAATTAAAATGGTAATGAATAATGGGCCCCAGAGTCCAGTAGGGGCTCCTCCTATTCTGGGGCTTGTGGTTGAGCCAAATAATGCAATAGGGCACCAATATGGGATATCTTGAAAACGGCAGAATCTGAGGATTCAATTTAATTTGCATTTCCTGATCACATTTACCGTATTTTTGTCAATAATGTATAAAAATTGAAAATCTGCAAAAAAAAGTGAAATTTTGATATTTCAACTTCCACTTTGGCTTTAATTCTGTGAAAACCTAATGGGTTAATAAACTTCCCAAATGCGGTTTTGATACTTTAAGGGGTTGTAGTTTCTTAGATGAGGTCATTTATGGGGGGATCTAACATTTCGGTCAATCAAAGTCAGTTAGGAAAATGGACTGGTCCCTAAAAAATGTATATTGCAATTTTCTTGAAAATTTGAAAATCACTACAAATTTATAAGCCCCCTAATGTTGTAAAAAAAGACATTAAAAAAATGATGCCAAACTCAGCGACATATGGAGATGCTAGTTATAAATATTTTGAGTGGAATAACTATCTGTCTTACATGCAGAAATTTTTGAAGTTTGAAATTGGTAAATTTTTCACATTTCACATTTTTCACGATAATTTGATATTTTTCACAATAGACAAGTATTTTTTGGACCAAAATTTCTTAATATCTTAAAGTACAATGTGTCACAAGAAAACAATCTCTGACTCACATGGATAGGTTAAAGTGTCAAAAAGTTATTCTCGCATAAAGTGACACATGACAGATTTAAAAAATGGGGCTCTGTCAGAGAGGCCAAAACTGGCTCCGGCGGTAAGGGGTTAAACTGTGTTTATCATCCTCCAAGTTCCAAGATGTAATATAAAACATCTAATGATCAGTATTTTACAAAGTATAAACATTGCACTATAAATTATACTATAATGCTATACAGTAAATATTTTACAACAAATTATACTATAAGGGTATGTTCACACTGCTTATTTTGCTGCGTAATTGCGAGCACATTTCGCCACGTATTGCGCTTAATATGCGGCAAAATACGCACCGCAATTACGGTAATCCATAGCTCACATAGAGAACTATGGATTACGCCTCGTCCCCCCGCGCTTAGAATAAGTGACATGTCAATTATTCGCGGCGAGTAATGAATGTCCATGCGGCTGGCGGGCTGCTGGCCCCCCATGTGCTACGGGAGTACGTGCTAATCAGCGCGACTACCAAAACACCCGGCGTATTGACGCAAGTAATGTATGCGACGCAATTACGCCGTGTGAACATACCTTAACGCTATACTATAAATATTATACTATAGATTATGCTATAACATTCTACTACAAGTATTATACTATAGATTATACTATAATGTTGTACTATAAATATTATGCTATAGATTAGACTATAAAACTATACTACAAGTATTATACTATAGACTATGCTATAATATATTATAGATTATACTATAATGTTATACTATAAATATTATACTATAGATTATACTATAACACTATACTATAAATAATGTATATGTAACGAATGCAGGTAGTGGATCCGCTGGACCACTGCAAGCGATGGTGTAAGCCGTACCAGGGGACGGAATCTAAGTAGAACTGGTTTTCACCAGGGGCCCGCCGCAAAGCGGGGATGGATTGCTGCGGCGGAGAACTACCAGGTGGGCCCCATGGCGTGACTTGCTTGGCGGTGGCAGCCAAGGCAGTACGTGGTACAAATTGTGAGACGTAGGCGAAGTCGGGGAACAGGCAAAAAGGTCGGGGCAGGCGCGGCACGGTTCGTGGTCAAGACATGGAGCGAAGCGGTTCGGTACAGGAAGTCAGGAAACAAGGCAGAAGAAGCTTTCTCTGAAGGCAGTAACGCATTTAAAGATCGGCAAAGGTGACCCGGAAGGAAGGGGGTTAAATAGGGTCACCTGCCAGCTTAACCCAAAAATGGGCGTACTGCCCCCTTTAAACCCTGGAGAGCCGGCGCGCGCGCGCCTAAGGCGCGGGCATGCGCACTCCGGCCGGCCAGGAGAACGGGAGGACGCGGGAGCGCGGAGAGGTAAGCGGGCAGCCGGGACCCGACCCGCAGGACCGGCAGGGGCCGCCGGGACCCCGGCGGGAGGCCGCACGAGTGCGCCCGCAGCCCGGGGGGGGGAGGGGGGGGCGGGGACCACTCGTGACAGTATAAAAATACTGCATGTCTAAATACTCTCTCTGCCGAGAGGGCACCTGGTCCACACAAAAGGGTAGCTGGTGCTCTATACTCAAGAATGCAATAGTGTGAGCTGTATAGCTTGATAGTCTAACAGGACAATTTATTAAAAGAATAAATTAAGTTCTAACCACAGAGGGAATAAGAACAATAATTAAAAAGAGGGAGTAAGAGCTACGCGTTTCACCCTTGTCTGGCTTCCTCAGGCTCGTGTGGATACTTTGTTTCGTGGGTGTTTTTTATACAAAAAGGTTGGAGGTGTGACAAAGGAACTTACAAATTCACAGTTAAGTTAGAATACACGTAAGGCTATGTTCACACGGCTTCCTCAGGTTTTAAATCAGTGCAGTGTGCTTTAAAGCAGGTATCTTCGCTCCCTGAAGTGTGCTGGTCTGAACAAGTCCCAATAGAGAGGTAACAATAGCGTAGGACCAACCCGGACTGAGGTCCCGGTGAAGTTCGGAGGTGGCTTAAGCAGTTTTGGCCAAAAGTGTGAACTAAGAACCTCAAATTTTTCCATGTATCCTAGTTTGCAAATAAATGCTTTTCCAAAATTCCTATGTCCCTTTTGATAGTTTCTTTAATCCATAGTGTGCCACTGTTTTCTGATTTTGTATGTGTATATGTATTGTTGCCACACCAGTGTGCATTTGTGCTTTTTATAAACAAAGTTTTTTGATGTGCAAAACCAAATGTTGTTTTGGACCACACGGCTTATTGCGGCATGTATAGTATGCGCCGCAATACGCCGTGTGTTTCGGAACTACGCGCTGATCAGCGCGTAATTCCAAAACCCGGGAGCCGTCCCCATAGACCTGCATTGTCAGCAGCACGTAATCAACGCTAACAATTGACATGTCAATTCTCTCCCCGCGCATACAATACGAGAGCTATGAATTGCTGTAATTGCGGCGCGCATTTCGCGCCATATTAAGCACAATACATGGCTAAATAAGCTGTGTGAACATGCCCTAACTATCAATATTTCACTGCTTGTGCAAATCCATGCGTATTACTGCTGGAACAGGTAGAGTACTTTAAAAGTGGTTTACCTGAGCCAGAAGTGTCGCTTTGTAGCTAGAAAGCGCTAAATCTATGATCTGTAGCAGAACAGGTTCATAGATTCAGGCGCATTCTACACTACTAATGTGCGCAAAAAAATGGTGCCTGGGTGCCAAAAATTATACATGTCGCCCTGTTTGTTAGTGATAACTAATTGAATCAAGTGAATCTCGTTATCTGGCACCTCAGGTCTCTGGCAGGTTACCTGAGGCTGAGCACACATATCAGGAGGACGTAGAGAAGAATGTGTAGAGAAGAGAGATGTTAAACTTTGTTAAGAACAGTGTACCTCTGGTTTCAGCTGAGACAATTCCTGTTTAATGTGCATGACTGAAATTGAGGAGGATTATGAATGGGATGTGTGAAAACTACTTAGTGTATGAAGTATACAAAACTGCAAGATGTGGGGGAATTAAAAACTGGAATAAATCTAGTGAAAAATAAAAATGAAAAATCTAGGGGGAAAATAAGTATGTGAAATGTGTGAATCTGCAAAGTGTAAGGAAACTAAGAGCAGAAATAAAGGAAAAAATAAATCTAGTGAAAAGAAAAAAAAGAATGATATGAAAAGGAGGGGGTGATTAAAATGTGAATAAATGAAGGTGTGTAGCTGCGGTCCAGATACTAAAGAGGGGCTAGAGAACATGTGGAAAAATTTTGAGATTCGTCGCGGTGCTCCTATTGTATCATTGTATAGTTTTACAATGATAGCCAAATAAATTTAAAATGTGGCCTCACGGGCCCCCGAATTACCATAGGGACGTCCTGGGGTAAAATTATAGCACAGAAAATGGACTTGTGAAATAATTTTTTGTTAAGAAATTGACCATGGCAAGGCCCAACTATGCTCAATTGCTAAAAAGTGGTGCTGGAATTAAAATATGCACATAAACAAACCTACATACATAACAAAAGACAATGGCTGAATCATAAAGGACTAGAAATAAGTATAATAGTGGTCTTATTCTATAAATTCATGGGCCTCATTCAGGCTGTAAGGGGTCAAGGTCTTCAAATGGAAGAACCAGTAGGTCTCTTTGTTTTTCAGAGCCTGAAGTCTATTAACTGTAAATTTGGTTATATGAGCTATAGCTAGACTATAAATATTATACTGTAGATTGTACTATATGTTATACTATAAATATTATAGCTGCGTTAAAGGAAAGACTGAGCTCTCACCTATTTGCTCTGCTCCTTTGTAAGGAAATAAACAGTCCCAATTCGTTATCCACTCAGTATGGGCTGCACACGGTCCTGAGTTCATGGTAAACAAACTCCTCGATATGTTCTAAATGAAGTCAAATGGACCAGCGCCTCAAAAACGTGGAATGCTACTTATTGAATCTTCACATGCAGGTGATAAGAAAGGATAAAAACAAAGTACAACGCAGACACGTTTCGGCCAAGCCTCTGACCTTGTTCACTGCATACTATGAACTTCGCTTCACAACTTTAAATAGCACTAACCTAACCTACGTATGTTCGCTTCCAAATAGCGTATTACGTTACATCCAGATAGGTAATAGTGCAAATTAAAACACATATATACATATTTGTTACATACATATACAACTTCTTAAATTTTTACATATATATGGACTAGAATCTTAATATAGATACCTAGCAATAAATGTAAAATAGATTGCTGTGGTAATTCATGCCTATTGGCACTCTCCCTCCTAGTTCTCAGATCCAATATGCTTCACGCATGTGCACCTTCTTCAACCAATCTCCGCCTCTTGCGGGTTTCTCTATCTTTTCTATGGCATAGTACCTGGGCAATTCTAGCGATCTCCGATCGAACTTCTTATAAAATATGCTTTGCGGGCTCACCTGAATGTTCGGGGTTGTTGGCTCTTTTTAATACTATTATAAATGTGTCTCCAGAATAATCTAAGTTTTACTTCCAATGCTACTACCAACATATATCTTTTCACAAGCAATACAATGGATCACATAAATTATATGATGGGAATCGCAGTTTATAAACTTATCGATTTTGTACGTTTCTATGTTATCTGATTTTCCTGAAACTTTTTTTGTTTTACTGGTATATTGACATGTGGAACATCTTACTCCCCTACATGGGTAAATTCCCGTTTGTGATAACCATGTTTTAAACTTATGTCCTGTATTAAAATTGCTAGGAGAAAAATGACTACCTATTGTTTTATTCCTTCTTGGGACACATAGGGCGACATGTATGAATCCTGGAGCTAATAGACCAGTTCTAAATAGCTTTAAGGTAGTATAGACTGCGCCAGAATGTATGAACCTGTTCTTCTACAGTTCATATATACAGGCACAGTGTAGAGCCAATACCACAAGTCTGGCTCAGGCACCCACCTTTACCCTGGTCTGGCTGTTCTTCTGCAGGTCATACATACAGGGCACGTGTAGAGCAATACCAACAAGTCTGGCATCAGCATCAGGCACCACCCTACCCTGGTCTGGCTGTTCTTCTTGCAGGTCATACAACAGGGCATGTATGAGCCATACCTAAAGTCCTGCTCAGGCACAACCTTTACCCTGGTCTGGCTGTTCTTCTGCAGGTCATACATACAGGGCATGTAAAACCAATTGGGGGGGGGGGGGGGGTGGGGGTCCACAATTCTGGCTCCAGCGCACCTCCTTTTACCCTGGTCTGTTCTCTTCTGCAGGTCATACATACAGGGCAGTGTAGACACCAATACCACAAGTCTGGCTCAGACACCACCTTTACCCTGGTGTTTCTGGCTGTTCTTCTGCAGGTCGCGTACATACAGTTGCAGTGGTAAGAGCCAATAACCACAAGGTCTGGCTCAGGCACCACCTTTACCTGGTCCTGGCTTTCTTCTGCAGGTCATAACCTATAGGGCAGAGTAGAGCCAATACCACAAGTCTGGCTCAGTGCAACCACCGTTACCCTGGTCTGGCTCTGTTTCTTCTGCAGGTCATGACATACAGGGCAGTGTAGAGCAATACCACAAGTCTGGCCTCGAGGCCACCACCTTAACCCTGGTCTGGCCGTCTCTACTGTTTCTGCACCAAAGTTTGCGCGTCAAAGAATATCATCAAATGTTGTCCCCTTCTTATGAATGTGTGCGACGCCCCAGAACGCCCGCAAATCTTTGGGCGCACTAAAAAGTGTCTTTGCACATTAACAAGGGACTTTACTGGTCCAAGTTTGGAGTGCACCTGTTCATATATTCTTTTTGGCTCAAAGTACATCAGAAAACTGGCACAGACCTGGTCATACATGTCGCCCATTGTATTCCTTGGTCTACAATACTTGCTAAAAACGGGTCCTGTCTTAACATACCTTTGTTTTTATAAAACACTCTTTTAATCTCCAGAAAATGTCTACTATATGGTGTAGAGAACACTACTCTATTGTTGTTAGATTTATTTTCTTTTTGTTGCTCATTCTCTAACAGGGATTTTTGAGTGAGGTTACTTGCTCTGTTTTTCTGTTACAAAATCCTCATCCAAGGTACATGTTCCCCCATTGGAATTGCTGTTATAGTGTGGGGAGAATGACAACTATCTGCACATAATAAGAAGTGGGAGGTGAAGTCACTATCTAGTCTGTGGGAGGAAAATAAAATAAAAATGAAGTGTTAAGAAAAAGTAGCAGAATCATGGCAACTAATCTTAATGTGAAACACACAATACAGACATGAAATATCAACATATGTTGTGTAGGTATTGCAAAAATATTATATGCATATGTAACAAACATAAGCACAACTAAACTAAAAGGGAAAAAGAAATAAAGTGGAAAAAAAATAAATCAAAACGTCATCTCATACTCCCTATCTAGCCTGTTGGTCTCAAGAGTCCATAGAGTATGAATCCAGAAGCGTTCTCTGCTGAACAGTAGGGTCGTTCGGTCGCCCCCACTTTGGGGTATGCGGACTTGTTCAATTACTTGAAAGTGCAACTGGGATGGATGAAGATTAAAATGAAGGAAATGCATAGGTACTGGAAATAAGAATTCTTTGCACTGCATAGTTGACTTGTGCTTGGATAGTCTCTCCTTAAGAGTAGGGAGGTCTGACCTACATAAGCGAGGCCCCATGTTATTTCCAGACGGTCAGATGACAAAGTAGATCTGCAGTAAACTAGATCAGCACACACATGGAGCTTTCAATACCACCTTGTATGCGATGATACCCATCTCTACATCTCCGGCCCAGATATTACTCTCTACACTCTCGTATCCCTGATCGTGTCAGAGTCGTCCATATCCTCCTTCTTCTCCTGCCCGTCTCCTGACGCTAAATGTGGAGATTTGTCGACTGATAGGATTGACCGGACCAAAGTCAGTGGAGAATAATCTATCACAGTGTTTTGTCCTCCTTCTACAAGAACTAGCATAGATTGATAGGACTAAAATCGGCTCAGTATATTTCTGTTTGATGGGGATGCGGTTGTTCTGGGACTTGGAAGAATTAGAAGTGGAGGAGTGGTCCTAGGTAGAGAGGTCCTTATGTAAGGACCACTTTTAGTAAGAAGGTGAGGAGGATAATCTCTTTCAGCAAACTGATGGGCCATGCCTTCAAGTCAGGAAACTTGATCTCTGACTATCCAATGGATAAGGGTAAATTGGAAGCGTGATAAAGATTTTTGGGTGTTTGCTGGAGTAATGGATAAGGCTGTTCCTATCTGTGGGTTTGGTGTAACGATCTAAGCTAAGGTGACCAGAAGAGTTAATACTGTTGGAGGTGTCCAAGAAACTGACAGAACTGTGATGGATAGTGAATTGGATTTCTGGAAGTATGGAATTGATATGAGAATGGAAAAGGAGAAGCTATGAAAGAGCTCCATTCCACAGACAAAAGATGTTGTCTATGTAGTGTAGCCAGGTGACATCATGTTGGAGTGTCTATCGTGAAGTCTCTCCAACAAAAATGTGAGACGTAACAAAGACAAGTGAGAGAAAGAGTCTTGCTACAATCAAGCATGTGAGGGCGAGGAAGTCTGAGTTCATGGCGTTTGGGGGCTGCATTGATGCTGACAGCGGTGGGGAACTACAGTTCATTGAGGGATCCATGAATGCCAACATGAACCATGACATACTGAAGCAGAGCCTGACCTCCTCCCTTCATAAACTGGGATACAAGGCAGTATTCCACATGATAATAACCACACACACACCTAAAAGGTGACCACTTCCTTGCTTAAGAAAATGAGAGAAAGGTGATGGATTGGCCAAGCATGTCTCCAGACCTTAAGTCCTATGAGCATCTTGTGCGGGCGGGCATATTCTCAAAAGGCGCAAGGTGGAGGATCTGCGCAAGTCTCTATCAATAGCCACCAAGCTCTGTAAATTTTGTCATAGAGGAGTTGGAAGAGGAATTCCAGTGAATTCTGCAACCTGTGTGCTCTAGTGACCCTCACATCGAGCAAGAGAGTCTACAGGCAAAGCACGGAAATAATGTGGCCAAACATGTCGACAACATATCGGGCACAGTTTGTTCATTTTCACTTAGGGGTTTACTCACTTTTGTTGCCAGCAGTTTCTACATTGATGTCTGTGTGTTGATTTATTTTGAGGGCCAATCACCAGATTTACACACTGTAATACAAGCTGTGCACTGACTACTTTATATTGTACTCATATCCTTCAGTGAATTCGAGTCCCAAGAACAGAATACACAAGATCTTTACTAAAATTGCGAGTGTGTACTGACTTTTGTGAGATACTGTATCTATCGTTTCTTATTCAGTCAATTAATTATTTATAACCATATGAAGAACAGTTACATTGTGTGGTCAGTGAGGCTGCATAGAGAGGATTCAATCGCTGAGCCCACTTTATGCGTGCCTGATATTTTCTGTTAATTACAGCTGGGACCTGCCACTAATAGCCAGGATTGGATGCAGATCTTATCCTGACACTGGAATCCTTTATGTGCTGTGGTCAGCGTCACTGTGGTCTTTAAGGGAATAAGGAACAGTTCCCAATTAGCTCTCCCAGGGCCGACCTGGAATACAATCAGCCCTGGCAACCTAAGCCCCCCACGCACCACACATGTTGCAGTAACTAATAATATCCGCTTAAAAAGTGTCCCTTGTTCTCACACCTCACGCCACTCTTCTAAAATATACTCACACTGATAAAGTTGCTTTTACAACACAGACATTTTTATGTTTTTTAGGGTGTTTTTGTGCAGAAAGGCAGAGTAGTTAATGCTGTACAGTTCTGCACAAAAAATGCATCGAAAAATGCACCAAAACATGCTTCCGTGTTGAACGCCCCCTAAACACAAGCAAGAAAGAAACATTGCAGAGAAACCCTCATCAACAGAGTCCAGGAGTGCACTTAGCTTACAATCAGGGACAAGCCCACAATGACACTTACATAAGTACCAACATGAACCTATACAAGTCACCAATCACATCCCCCATAGTCAGTCACCATCACATGAATACAGCTCTGATTCATACACAGAAGGAAAATAGACCCCTTGACAGCAGGACTCACAGGAGACGTCTTCTCTGATGGGAGTTGTTCTCATCTCACATTTCTTCTCCATGTGGGCCCAAACCTCCATTGCATGATCTTCCCGATGAGTCGTTCTCTTCCATTTCTTTCTCGACCTGGTACAACAGCATAGCAGTGTTCTTCTTCTAGTGTCACTACTCGCCCCTGTAGAAATTACACAAATCACATCTTAGACTCCCTCCCTCTCTTCCAGCACTTTTCCTATTCAATTCCCCCAAACAGCGTATGTTAGACCCTGAAAAATTAGAAATTAAAAAAATGTCAGTATAATGGCCATGTAAAGTAGTTAGACCCCCCATTAGGTAGGTAGACAGGGCCTGGTAATTAGCCACTCACCCCAGTAACTAGCCCAGGTAGCTGCCGACTGCCCACAAGTAACATAGCCAGGTAGCTGCGGTTTGCCCCACAGTAACTAGCCAGGGTAGCTTGCGGTTGTCCCACAAGTTAACTAGCCAGGTAGCTGGGGCTGCCACACAGTAACTAGCCAGGTACTGGGGCTGCCCCCGGTAAACTAGCCAGGTAGCTTAGGGGCTGCCCCCGGTAAACTAGCCATGTACGCTGACGGCGCCTGCCCCCCGAGCCAACCACCAGTAACTCTGCTGCGTGGCTGCCCTGGTAACGTAGCCAGGTAGCTGTGGCTGGCCCCCGAAAACTAGCCAGGTATCGGGGCTGAGCCAAACGGACTAAACTATCTCAGTGTAGCTGTGGCTCGCCCACATAACTAGCCCAGTGTAGCTGGGGCCTGCCCAACAGTAGACTAGAGCCAGTAGGGACCAGTAATTAAGCCAGGCAGGGCCAAGTAATTAGCCAGATCATGCCAGTATGTGTAGCCAGGCAGGGCCAGTACATATGGGTTTGCACGCAGGCAGTAATCACTAAGAGGTAGGCACGGAACCACTTAAAGGGAGTAAATTAACAGGGGAGTAGAATAGGCCAGACAGGCGGCTGTAAATAGGCAGACAAGGCAGGTATAAAGTAGACAGGAGTCTGGTAATAAATAGGCAGACCGGGCTGGTAAATAGCAAACAGGGCTGGCTATATAGGAGTAGACAGGTCAGCATATAGGTAAGGCAGGGCAGCATATAGGTAGACAAGGGCTGTATATAGTAACAGTGCAGTAACATTAGTACAGACAGGCAGTACATAGGCAGACAGAGGCTCTCTACAAGGCAGACAGGGCAGGTATCATCTCTGGCAGACAGAGTGCCAGGTATATAGGGCACAGACAGGGCAGCATAGGCAGACAGGGCAAGCATAATAGGTGGATAGGAGAGCAGTCTCTATATTGTTGGATAGGGCAGCATATTAGGCAGTGACAGCGGAGGCAGTATCTCTTAGGCAGATAGGGCTAGTATATAATGTCTTGGATAGGGTAGCTCTTATATGCGCGGACAGGCAGCATGTAGCAGACAGGGCAGCATATAGGTGGATAACGGGCAGCAATATATACTGTTGGATAGGGCAGCATATAGGCAGACACAGGGGCAGCATTATAAGGCCAACAGGCACCGCATATAGGTAACAGGCAGTATGTATTGTTGGATAGCGGCAAGCAAATATAGTTGGATAGGGCAGCATATATAGTTTGATAGGGCAGTAATATATTGTTGGATAGGTCAGTTATCATAGGGGTATGGATAGGGCAGTATATTGTTTGGATAGGGCAGTATATAGGTCTGGATAGGGCAGCAATATACATTTTGATAGGGCAGTAATATATTGTTGGATAGGCGCAGTATATAAGGTGGAAAGGGCAGCATAATAACAGTTGGATAGGACAGTATATATTTGGTTGGATAGTTGGGCAGTATATAAGTGGCGACTAGGGCAGCATATATTTTTGGATAGAGGCAGTATATAGGTGATAGGGCAGCATATAATAGTTTGGATAGGCAGAAATATTGTTGGATAGGCAGTATATTTCTGTTGGATAGGGCAGCATATATTTTTGTGGATAGGTCAGCAATATATTGCTTGATACAGGGAAGTATATAGGTGTTAGGGCAGCATAAATCATAGTTGGACATGGGCAAGTAATAATAGTGGATAGGGCAGCATATATAGTTGGATAGGCAGTTTTATAGGTGATAGGGCAGCATAAATAGCGTTGATATGGGCCAGTAGTAGGTGGATAGGGTGCCAGCATATATTGTTGGATAGGGCATAAATAGGATGGATAGGGCAGCATATATTGTTGGATACTAACATATATAGGTGGATAGACACATATATAGTTTGATATGGCAGTATATAGGTGGATAGGGGCACACAATAAAGATGGTCTAGTGCAGTATATAGGTGATAGGGCAGTATAAGCAGTTAGGGGGCTAGTAGTTTTTTTAAAAAATAAAATAAAAAACAATACTTACCATGATGTCTTTTCCCTCCTCTTCTTGTCCTCTTCCCCGAGCGGCCCCGCCGGCAGCAGTGTGCAGGCCTCGGAGCAGGGCGCGATGATGTCATCACAAAACGCGCGCCTGCCCCGCGGCCCTCCTGGGAGCTGACAGAACGGGATCAATAGATCCCCGCAGTTCAGCCTCGAGCCTGCTCTTGCACCGCTCGGTGCAGGAGGCGGCCGGATGGCTGCATGGCTGGGGTCAGTGACCCGCCGTGCAGTCGTGTGGTGAAGGGGGACCTGTCGGCCCCCCTGCCACAGGGGTCCGGTCGCTGATGCGACCATTGAGCCAGCCCCTGTAGCCGCTACAGCACCGGCGCTGGGAGGAAACTCAGGGGCCCACCGGGGGGAAATCAACTGGTCCACCTCGTGCTCACGAGCCGCCCTAGCGGCCGGACCGCGCGCTCAGGGCAGCCCACCGGGCAAAAAGGCTCTTCCCCACAATTTGACAGCAATCTTCAGAAGTGCCAACCATAGTCCCATTAGCAGCTGGGACCTCCATGGGTGCCATCTTACCTCTCCTATTAAAAACTGCCATGGACAGGTTGTGATAGGAGAGCCATTTTGTTCACTGGTCAGCAATATATTACTATTGCAGAACAGTGTACAAGCGATCGAGCCTTTAGTGGGAAAAAACACAACCCTTTCGCCATTTTACAAATAATATAATTAATTGAAATTAAAAAATTAAACATAATTGGTATCACATCTCCCCCATCCCTAAAAGCCTGATCTATTAAAACACCATATAAAAAAAACAATGCCACAATTCCCTTTTTTGGATTTAATCATTTCGCATCCTCAACAAATTGGAAAAAAAAGTGATCAAAAAGCTGCACATGTCCCAAAATGATACTGATAAAAACTATGCTTCAGCCTGCAAAAAAATGAGCCCTCAGATAGGTTCCTAGCGAGAAAAAAAAAATAAAGTGATTGGCTGCAAAAATGGCATTGCAATGCAAATTTCAAAATTCAAAATTCAAATTTTTTTAAAAAAAGACTAAGGACGACACGTCCGAAATTGGCATCGTTGCGACAGTTGTTAGGCGCATTTAATCAGTGCAAAGTGCGCCTAAAAGTATGATACTCTCGAAAATCTGTCGTCTGGTATACCTTGGATAGTAAACTTAATGCTCCTAAAAAGGTGCATTGTGCATTCACGCCACATAGCGTATCGAGGCGTATTGCGTTATGGAGGTGTACAGCGTATCATTGTTACTATATTTGATGCACCTTTTTAGGAATATTACAATGTGTCATGCCTGGAGTATAATGCGCCTAGTTTTGCTATATTACAATTCATTTATATCGAGAATATGGCGTCAAGAGTTTTTTGGGTGCAAAATACACCAAAACTATGGCTCATTCGTATTGGGACATGTCGCCCTAAATTGTAATCAAAATTTAAAAAATTTGATTTTACCAGAATTGTACTGACCTGCAGAAATACCTGAGCATGCCATATAATGAATAATATAGCCATCAGGGTGATGCTGAGCCTAGAATCTCAATCTTCTCAAATATATATTTCTCTTACGGGAAATTAAAAAAAAATATTATACCATTTTCTGCAAAAAATTTACTTAGGAAAGATTTCTCTTGGTGTTTTTTTTTTCTTAATCTCTTTTAACCAATGACCTAAATATATGACTGACTTTCTCTAACTAGGTCTGAGATGGGACCATGCTCAATGCACTAAGTCCATTAATACCTCCACATTCTCCATTTTAATAAATGACCTTTCCTGACTCCAGGAGCTTACTATTAATCTGTGTAATCATCCATTTTGAAACAGCAGATCAAGATTGTATTTGTATCGGCATCGGTCTAATTATACAGTTACCTTGTGCTAGTTAAATGTGTCAAAGGCCGCCATAGCTTTGTTGTCTTTGTGTGACTTTCTTCCATTGTGCCTGAATGAACACCAAGCAGAACCTATATTAACTGTCAGATAATTACACAGCATATTCTCTGCAGTATTTACCAGTCAAAGGGGCAGGTAGTCCACAGTCATTCAACTCAATCATTGACAACAAAAGAAGCAATAGAGATGAGTCACTTAGTGTCACCAAGTGGTTGATACTCTAAGCCGCCCATTCCTAATTGCCTTTAGAGACGGCTGATAATACAAACTTTGAAGTGAAAATCAGCCTAATAAGTGGCCATGCTGAGTAGGGAGATCATGTGTCAAAGCAGTCTGCAGATGCTTGCAGGCAAACAAAGACCACTTTCCTTTAGGAGCTGAGAAGACCCTGGCAAGTCTGGTACCCAGAGTTCTAGTACAATGATAGAGACTGGAGCACAGCATGGGTGCAGAGCCTCCATGTCCAGTCTGACTCCCCTCATTCTCCATCTGACTTTTAACTACAAAGTAATGTGGAGGTTTAAAGGCCTACAAATGTGTCTTCACTCCACATCCCCGCTCCTCGCTAATGGCTCCTGCCGATTTTATAGAAACAAAAGAAAAGGATGTTGGTGTTTACATTGTTCAATGGGACAAAAAAGAATTTAGCACATGATACAAATACGTTATACGCTATTGTTTTGTTCACCACAAGCTTTCCCTAAGTTCACTTAACTGTTGGACTGCGATGGACTTGATGATAAAAAGTCTATAAACAGTTAAGTAACAAGATTCCCACAAACTAACAAAAGGCAACAAACACAATCAAATGCTAATGATACAAACTAACAAAGGCACAGGTAGAGGAAACAACATACAGTAACAAAGGCCAAAGGCATTGTGCAGTCTATAGACATGATCATGATGTAACTGTTCACGATCTGGTTGTAAAAATATAGGGCGACATGTATGAACGGGGCTGCAGCAGATATCTGGCGTCTTTTCTGCCCGATATCAGGCGCAGCCCCGTCCATACATTTTTAAATGGCCCACACGCCATTCTCAGGTGCATTACACAACGCCCACAGCACTTTGTAATGCGCCTGATTTCGGGGGGCATTCGGGAGGGGGGGCACACTAGAACCGTACAAAGCTATAGAACCCTACGAAGCTTGGCTACGACATTTCTAAGCGCATTACTGCTGAAACAGGTAGAGCACATTCAAAGTGGTTTACCTGATCCAGAACTGTCGTACGTGCTAGAATGCGCCTGATTTATGACCCACTATAGAGAGAGTTCATAAAACAGGAACATTCTAGGCTATTATTATGCACATGAAATTTGGCATTTAAATGCCAAATTTCATACATGCCGCCCATAGGGCCTTATGTATGAAAACTGTCTATCAGTAAGACTATCTTTGTTGCCCATAGCAATAAATCAGAGCTCAGCTTATATTTCATGTAGTGCACTGGAAAAAATAAAAGCTGAGCTGTGATTGGTTGCTATGGGCAACAAAGACAGTCTTACTGATAGACAGTTTTCTATCCTAAGGCGCTAGATGCCTCTCCAATGGCGTACTGCAGAAAAGCTTAAGGGGATAATCTTTAGGGTATGTGCAGATGGCGTCTTGGATACGTTTTTGCAATACGTATTGTGTCAAACGCATCCAAAAACGTACGACAAAGTGCAGTATGTATTTGGATATGTTTTCTAGAATGCAGTAACATATCCCTATAGTTTCATTTGCCTTTTCGATGTGTTAAACCAATCAAGAATTGACAAGTTGAGTCATTGAATGCATCCATTTAACGCAATGCAAAAAAGTATGTAGAACATCTATTGTCTGAAAGGCGATTCGTATTTTACATTGAAATCAATGTAATCACACTTGACCATTATTAAATACATAATGGGGCCTCTTTTTCGGTACGTAAAATGTACCCAAATATGTATTTAACAGGCGGCGTGGGAACTTACCATAATAGTTATGACTGTGATTTGTGTTGCTAGAATCTGTCCATGTTCAGTATGATACTTTTTCAACCGGACTTGTGAAAAAATGTGGGTTTGGAACACCCTGAACACTAGTTTTTTTTTTACTCTGACCCTAATATTTATTTTCAGTAGGGTATATTAGAGTGATCTAGGGTAATTTTTGTGGGGTCGCCCTTTTTGGGGCAGGTACCCCGCTAAGGGAAAGGTCTTAGTGTGATAATAGGGTGAGAGATAAGTCCCACCAAGTGGCCACATATCACCACTGTAAAGTAAAGAGACCTCCCAGAACTTGTGCACCTGGACTACTCAAGTTATAGTAAAGGTGGCCATTGGTGAGTAGTTACTCCTAATTAATTGCTTTTTGTGCCATATAATACAGATGGAATATTTTATAAGGTAAATAATTAAAAGTTATGTTTTATGCGGAACCAATTTTTGCTCTGTGAGTATGTTCACACGTCAGACATTTCCAGACAGAAAATCTGATGTGTAGTCCTTGGCATAACTTCAAGGCGATACCTCCGATTTCTGCTTTACGTTGCAGAGGTGGCATTCACTTCTGATTTGTACATGGGTTAGTCTTATTTTAATGGGGCGCACCCACATCACTGCTGCCGGAGCAGAATCCAATGAGGATTCACTAAAAAAGAAATGGCACGTCCTTTGTTTTTTACAATAGGATTAAAGATTATTATGATGACACTGATAATTTACTTTGTAAATACTCTTACTGTTTCCTGATCTTTTGACAAATGTGAACTAGGAGGTTGGAGACGTTTTTTCCCTTTTGCAAAAGACATTGAATTACCTTCTTTTTTTTGAAAAGATTTATTTTGCTGAATTTGTGTTCAATAAAAAACATCTTTCAAAAAAAGTTAGGGATATTTGGCTTTTGGTTTTAAATTTTTGGGGAAATGAACATAAAATTTCTTGATTTTTTTTAAATGAACTAATGACCATCTCTTAACTTTAAGGCAATGTCCAACTTTTCAGTGTTTATTACTTTTGCAAAAAATTGTGACTCTAACAAGGAGCTTAAGGGTAAAATTCCAAAGGTGTTTTTCCCTGAATCCCCCAATACTTTAAAGGGATAAAATTTAAATTTGGAGTAAACAGTCCTCCTCACTGCTGTTACATTTTGACATTATGAGACCAAGATAACACTTTCATTTATCATGATACCCGGTTTGGGGGCCCTTCAAGAGGAGCTCTCAGGGGTAGTGGCCACTGAGCTCAGGTGCCCCGGGAGTGTAAATCAGCTGGTTTTGAATTTGAGATAAAGAGAGACTAGGGAGTCACGAAAGGCAAAAGTAGGGATGTCCTTTGGCTTCCCAACTGATGACACTTCATTGAAAAACAGTGCCATGTGGAACCGGATGTTTAATGCCACACAAATCCAGGCCTATAAGGGAGGTGAGAGGAAACCCAAAATTTAAAACTTTTAAAATTTTAAAATTCAAAAGCATTTAAAACAGCTTTGGTCCGGTGTGCTAGAGCCCAAGAAAAGGGTACCTGCAGTCCCTTACCGGCTGATACATAGAGCTTTTCCTAACGTCCCCCAGATTATAGGCGCCCATTGTTTTCCCCGATTTAAAAAGGACTAAATGTCCCCATCCGGGTTTTGGGTTTTTTCCCAAAGCCCGGAAAAAATATGATCCCCTGTGCCTGATGGTGTGGTTGGGTCACCCTAGCAACAGATCGCCTGTTGAAAAATGGTTTTTGAAGGGTTTTTGATGTAAACATTTGGTTGCCTCCCAACCTTTCTTAAAGTGCTTGAGTTGTGGGGCCCCTTTCATCAAAGGTTCCGAAAAGGGCCTTTTTTTAAATGAAGTGGTCATAAAAGTGTAAAATGGAGCCAAAGGACCCCACTTTTTTTCCTTTTTTTTGACTTTTCCAGTGTTCTGAAATCTTTGAACCTGCGTGACACTAAAAGCCCCAGTGGCCCACTTTTGTCTGAGACCCTTTCCCTGCTTGAAAGGCCTCACAAGGGTTTGAGGTACTGTTGATCAAATTTAAGGTGTTTTTGTCTCATGTTTAAAAAAAATTGTAACAGCAGGTTTTGGGAGGACTTTTTGGGTTTCCCAATTCAAATTGATCCCCTTTACCTTTATTGGGCAAATTGGGGATCAAAACCTGTTGGGAATTTTATTTTTAAAGCCCCCGGGTTAGAGAAAAATTCAAGTACTAAAAAAATTTAAAAAAAGTTGGCAGGTGATCAAAAGGGGAAGAGATGGCCCTTATTCATTTTCTTTGAAAAAAAAAAAAAATTAAAAAATGCATTTTAAATTAAATCCTAAAAAAAAAACCCACAAGCCAGATATCCATACATTTTTGTTAGCATTATATAAATAAAAATCAATAATATAGAAAAAAAAAAATGGAAAGGGTCCATTTTTTTTTTCGGGAAAAAACCTTTACATGTGGGTTTAAATTTGTTAAACAACTGCAGGGAAATAGCCATTAAAAAATTAAAACGGCAGGGGGAATACGAAGGTTTTTAAAACTGACCAGAATCCACTTCAAATTTAGAAATTTAAAAAACCCGAAAAGGTAAAAACTTACTCAAACCCTAAATTGGGATAATGGTTTTTGATTTGTCTGCAGGTCTTAGTTTTCAGGTTTCTGTCACCTCTGGTCCTGATGGGCTCATGTTCTGACGTCACTTCCAATGTCACTTCTGGTCTACCTCCCATTATTTTAAAAATTTTGGGTTTATGTTGGACTGGAAGTAAAGTTCCATACAAGTTTGTCGGTTTTTGAAATTAAAGTCCGGAGGGTAGTGATGTAAAAACCAGAGATCATTGCTAAATTAAGCCCTGCAGAGCAGTTAAAAATCCCTAACCATAATATAGGGTTAGGGTTACAATGACAGATGATTTTTTTTTTTGGGGGGGGGGGTGCAAATGTTGGCAAAAATCAAATTAGGCTGAATTAATTTGGGTTGAATTTAAAAAAGGGGTTTCCCTCACTACAAGGATTGCTTTTTATGTTTAAAATTTTTCCAAAAAAAAGTCACTTTGCAATAGGGTTCCTTTAAAAAAGGCCCAAACAATTCAAAAGAAAACCCCCTCTTGAATGGGCGGGCCTGAGCCCTCAGGTCGCTTTTGCTACAGCCCTTTTCCCAATTTTCCCCTATGGGCGGGCCACAGGGTTTGCTATAGCTACGGGATTTGGGCTTCAAACTGCCCTATTTAAAAAGGCCGGTAAACAAAACCCTAAATTTCCCAAAATAAAAACCAAAAAAAACAGGACTGGGGTTTAAAGATGACTCATTGTATGAGACAACCCCTTTAACTTTAAACCGGGCCAAATTGCAAAAAAACTGTCTGTGGTGTGAAAAAATTTGGTTTTTGGAAACCTAATAAAACTAAAATTTTGCATGGGTTTTCAATTTGTCCAAAATTTTTTTAATGTACGGGAAGGGTTTTAAAATTTTTGGGTTTGGATAAAGTTTTAAAAAATTTATAAAAGGGTTTTTGAAATAGTTATTTTCCCCCGGGAATAATAATATTTCAAAAAGCAAAAAAAAACCTTTAAAAAAAAGGGTATAAAATCAACGGGAAAAATTTTTAAGTGGTGGGTCTGTTGGGAAAAAACAGAAAGCATTTTTTTTAAAATATAAACCAGTAGAAGTGTCATCTTACTGAACCGCAAAACAAAGAAAACAACCCATCTGTCCCGCTTTGGTTAACCCCAAAAAAATAAAAACGAAAAAAATTTGGCGTAAATTGCTTTTTTTTTTTCTACCCTCTATGTTTTGGTACTCTTTTTTTTTTTGGGCTTTCAAAATAAGGGAAAAAAGGCCGCGAACCACTGCGGACTCGTAATAAGTCCTTTTGGGAATCAGGGTTGCTTTTTCGACTCGGGTGAATGCATATTTACTAAAAAAGACCCGTTCTCCCAGTATTAAGCATAGCGGGTGACTGAAAGCAACTCCATGCAAGGAAAGGTAGTAAAGTGAATGCCGCACCCATCAAAGAGAACCCAAAAAATGTTTTGTTTTGCAAATGGGAAATTTTTTAAAAAGGGGTTTTTTTTCTAAATAGAAATAAAGCAATAAAATAAAATTTGCAAGGAGTTTTTTAAACAATTTTACAGAACATTATTCCCGGAATTTCCCGGGACTAAAATTTTTCTTCACGATTTACAAAAAAAGACAGGAAACATCTGAAGAGAAAGGGGTGCTAAGAAAAAAATGTTTTCAAATAAGTAAACTGGAATCGCTTTTTGTAGGTTTCCCGATTGAATTTTCACATTGTTGCCTGCAGTGAAAGTTTTATATGTATATTGCAGATGGTGATCCTTATGTAAGAAAGGGAAAAAAGGGACATTTTTGGAAGGCCCCAAACTTAAATGTTTTTAAGCAAAAAATCCCAATTTTAGAAGAAGAAAGGGGACTGAAAGTCCCCGGTAAAAAATTCATTCAAATTTTTAAAAACCCCAACCCCCCTTTTTAGAAATAAGGTTTACTTGTTGTGGCAGGCACAAAATTTTTTTGCGTAAACACAGAACCCTATGTTTTGAAGTTTAAATGAAATTTCAAAAGGGTTTTAAAAAGGGGGTAAACAAGGGACCTAACTTTCAAAAAGAAGTGGGTATGTTACACACCCTAGATTCATAAAATTTTTGTAGAACCCTATTTTAAAAGGGAAAATGTAACTTTGGCAAGCACAAAAACCCTTTAAATAGAAAGGTTTTTTGCCAAAGTTACAGGGAAAAAATTCATAGGGCCCTAAGTAGTGTTTTTGAACTTTTCTAGAAAAGTTTTAAATTTTTAATAAACTGAATTTTTTGAACTCAACTGAACAAATTTTTCCCGTTTCCCTTCAAGTAAAGTTCCAGTTCTAGTTCGACGCGCCATTTTCAAATTTAGTTTTAAACGGGGGGATGAAGAGGGGGAAGTAGGGGCAAAAACAGGGATCCCTGAAAAGGACGAAATGTATTAAAGGCTAAATCATATGTTGCAAGCACAGACCCTAAAGTTAGGGGGAAGGGTGACTTTGCAGCATAGATTGATGTTTATGAAAGTAAGTAATGGCTGGACCATTTTTAACTTAGCACTTCCACCCTTTTGTCTTTCCCCATACACCCTTAACCCGATTGTAAGCCTTTTTTGACAGGGGCCCCTCCCCAAACTTTTGGGGGACATGTATGATCGGTTTTTTTTACCTTTTTTCGGCGTAAAAAATTTGCCTAACTGGGCCGGCTAAAAGATTTTTGAATGCACCTAATTTAATGTGTTTTGGCCATTGATGTAAGGCCGACACTTTCTAATGCCCTTAAAAAGGGGCATTTTGGGGGCTTTTTTGGGGGCGTCACACCACACCCGTTTTTTTAAACCATATATGAATGCAAAACAGGCGGGATTTACTGCCCCCGACAGGGACAGATCTCAATGTGGGCCTGGCCTGAGGGGTTTAAAATTAAGCTGGATTTGCGGGAGGGCCCAAAATGTCCCCAAAATTTTTCAAATTACACCAGTACAATAATAAAAGTAAAATTTTTTATAATTTTTAAACTATTTTAAAAAATTAAAAATTTTTTTAATTTTTATAAAAATGTTATCATTAAAATTTTAAAATTCATTCAATTTGAAATTTATTTTTGCTGGCCCCTACCCTTTATTCTACATACAGTAAGAGCACCCCAAGCACAGGTTTTTGCTGGGATCCACCAAGCAGGTTAAATACCATAGTTTCTATTCCATGACTTTCTATTCAAAGACTTCTTTATTTCCCGGCCCCGTCTTTTTCCTTTTTACATGTTAGGGGGAAATTAAATAATGAGCCTAAGTTGTAATGCGCCTAAAACATAGGCCCGCGCGGGAAACTTTCACCCCAAATTTTTGATTGCGAAATAAAAAACACTTTTATACAAAAGAGGCGCATTTTAAAACCCGAAAAACCCCCCTGACTACTAAAAATTTTACGGCCCCCTTCATACATTTCGCCCCCTTTTTGTTCCATTTTGTAAGTTTGCTTTTATTGTGTAATGTCCGCTTTTTGGGCTGTTAAAAATTTCCCCCTTCATTGTAAAGTGTGCGGGAAATTTTTAAGGCGCATATAAAAAAAGTATTATTTTATTTTTATGAAAGTAAGGATTGGTGAACCACGCAAATGTTCAAAATCCATAAAAAACAAACTTTAATTCAAAAAAACCCTTAAAAATTCATGAAAAACCGTTTTTGCCCCAAACTAGATCTCATGGGGGAAAGGGGTGGGGGGGGCAATACGGCGAAAAAAATTTGCTTATGGTGTTGATGTGTTGCAAGTACAGACCAAATTTTTGGGAAAGGGAGGGAAACTCTTTTTTGGGAGGGTTTTCAAAATCAAAAAAGTTGTAGGTACAAGTTGGAAAACTGATCAGATTTGGACTTTTCCAATTCAGCTCTTATTATTCTCCCTGAGGTCATTTGTTCTGTAAAATTTGTCATCTGTCTCTGTTGAAATGAACATACAAAATCAGTTGAACGGAGCATTCAAGATAATGTTAGGTCTTGATGGTGTTAGTGATCGGCCAAAAATATAATTAAAGGATTTTTCCAGAATGACATAATAATAATAATTTTTTTGTACCTATTTACTATAGATTTATCAGCTCCAAGACAGATGCAATCTTGTAATGGGTTCTGATGCTCTCATTAGTTTTTGTAAGGCATCTGTCTTTCTAGCAACATATAATTTCCTATCCAACATACATAATAAACATTCCTTCACAAAGCACTTCTAATTAATCCCTAAAGGAAAACACAGGGGCTGCATTTCCCCAGGATGGCACCAGAATTTCAGGTTTTCCAACAGCAATTATGAAGGGGTAATTATACGGGTCATTAACTAGGTCACTGGGTTAAATAAGTCTTTTTGAAGCACCTTCTTAGTGGTCGACTGTTTCTTATTGAAAAATCCCTGTTTGTGGATGGAGACTTATTTTCAAGCAATGCTTCATGGGAAAAAGATATGCAAATTTGCTCTGACCCAGAAGGAAAAACAGAACTGTCTTGGGTGTCTTATCCTTCGGAGAGGAATCTAGTTTGGTCAATATGAGAGGTTTCTTACTTCTGGAGAAGAACAAATTTGTGTAGTTTTGTCTCACGAAGCAAATACTAAGGGCCTTATGTATGAAAAGTGCCTAGCACTTAGCAACCAATCAGAGCCCATAGCAACCAGTCAGAGCTCAGCTTTTATTTCATATAGTGCTCTGAAAAAATAAAAGCCCTAAAGCCCTCATGTATATAAACTGTCCAGGTCTAAGACTTTCTTTGTTGCCCATAGTAACCAATCAGAGCCCATAGCAACCAATCAGAGCTCATAGCAATCAATGAGATCTCAGCTTTTATTTTTTCCAGAGCTCTATATTAAATGAAAGGGAGCTCTGAATGGTTGGTAGAGAGATTGTCAGCACTTACATTGGTCCCTGTTCCCAGGGCCGAACTGGGAATAAAAATCATCCCTGGCACAAAGCCCTCAGCAGCCCACATACAATATCCGCTTAAAAAATGTCCCTTGTTCTCGCACGTCGCCACTTTCTAAAATAAACTACACTATAAAGCTGCTTTCACACAGAGCATTTTTGGTGCGTTTTTGATGTGTTTTGGTGAATTTTTGTGCAGAAAGGCAGAGTAGTTAATGCTGTACATTTCTGCACAAAAAACGCATCAAAAATGCACAAAAACAGCTCCGTGTGAGAGCCCCCTACACACAAGCAAGAAAGAAAAAGTGGTGCAGAGAAACCCCTCATCACAGAGTCAGGTGTGCACTTTCTTTCAATCAGGGACAAGCCACATGACACTACATAAGCACCCGCATAACCTAAACCCCCCAACACATCCCAGTGTCAGGTACCATCCATGAAAACGCACCCATTCAAACAGAAGTAAAAATTGAAATAGGGACCCAGGAGACGTCACTCTGATGGGAGTTTTTCTCTTTCCCTTTTTCTCCATGTGGTCCAAAACCCCCATGTGTCTTCCGTGAGTTGTTCCCTTCCATTTTTTTTTTTGTCTGGTAAACATCAAGCTTCTTCTCCCCGTCACTAATCGCCCTGTGAATTTACCAAAATACATCTAGATTTTTTTTCCCGCCCTTTCCACAATTCCAAATTTGTACAGGTCTGCCAGCATTGATTAAGTGACAGCATTTTTGAAGTGCTATGTTTTGACCCAAGTGATACTCAATTTATCTCTCTCCCCCCTGATTGTTTTGTCCTTTTTTCCAGGAAAGTTAATACATCCTCAGCAACCCCCCTCAATACTTTGGGTTATTTGTAATTTAAGGTA
>JAODAL010040320.1:0-37014 GCA_025379985.1 Phyllomedusa bahiana
TGTTTCTCTCTCTTTCCTCTTTTCACAGATCTATGAGAAAACATCTCCCTCCACCCGCCCTACTTTAATAATGCCCCCAAAGTTTTTGGTAAGCTATTATTTTTTAAAATATGCATTTTTATTGTATCTTTTTTATATTGCCCTATCTCTTTTTTCTGGAATCAAAAACCACTTTATTATTTTGATAATTACAGTTGGCATTATCCTTCAAAACTTATGGTAGATTTTTTTATAACAATAAGGATTTTGAACTTCATGGGGTAAAGGGCTGAGCTTTGGAGTGTTATACACCAGTGTTAGTGTACTTTGCACCCGGGACCAGCACAGGGGTTTAAGCGGAAGGATCTTCATTGGGGCATTGTTCCCCCCCTAAAGTTACTGGCTCGCTCCCAAAGGGCCCGTCGAGCGTGCCGCCCCTTTATTGCTGTCCGGCCGGGCACTGTATGTCAGACAGCTGGGAATCTAACACAATGGCCAAGCACTTCACCTGACTCCTTCTATAATTGTTGTACGTCTGTGATTTAAATAAAGCTGTGTCCAATTTGACACCAAAGAATATAACGTGTTTTGTGCATTTTTTCTAGAAATTTAAATTTTGGTTTGCTTTAGGTGAAGTTAAGGTTCTTTTCCCTACCCAAAAAGTCATGAGGAGATTTTAAAATTTTTCTTACGAAAACGGGAAATTTCAGACTATTAATAGCTCTAGTGGCCAAAGTGAAAAATGCAGGATTTTAGAATTTTTTTTTAGAAATATTGATGATATTGATAGTGATATGGGATATTAAAAAAAAGAAAACATTCTTAAAAAATGTGTTACAATGGTCTTTATCCGTCTCTTTTAATGCTTTTTTTCTTATGGGTTTTTAAAATTTTTTAAAAAGAAATCTCGAAGACACCAAAAAATACTTTACCCAGAGCTTCATTTTGGAAAAAAAAAACACAATAGTCCATTACAATAATGCTGTGAATGTAGACTTTTCAATCATTTGTGCAGACTTCAATGTAACATGTGGTCACAGCATTTCTGACTGTTTAAAATGGCAATAAAATCACAATGAGAAATTCTGCACAATGCGGTGTGGGAACCCAGCCGGAAAAGATTTTTCTAGCCTGGATTTAAGCAAGGTGAGCGATAAAATGAAATCACAAATAAAAACCAAGAAAACGCGTAAAACAGCCACAAGTGAGAAGTGAAGATCATGAAATAGAACCGGCTGATTGTACAATTACAATTAGTTCCACATGACGAGGATCACAGTCAGACTAAGCCAAGAAGCAATGTTTTTAGACTGGAAGCGCAGAAGCTTATTATTTTCCGTTACGAAGTGCGACAGGATTAAAAGAAAAAACATATCCTTTGCCCTCGGTGGTGCCATGGAACACAGATATTCTTCCAATGACTTGCTATAGCTCGGCTCATGTCATGCACTTCCAGAAGAGATTAGGACAGATTTTAATGATTGGTGATTTTCTTACTTTTTCTTTTTCCTTATTGTACTAGGGGAAACCCGGGCAAAGGGGGGGGGGTTAAATGGGGGGCTTTTGTACATATAATACTTCTTCCCACCCTTGATTGGGTTTTAAAAAATTTGGTAAAGGAAATAAAGACTTTTCCCAAAAATTTGCCGTTTTTTTTTGCTTCCTTTCAGAGTTAGAAACCCGTTCTTATTTCCCGCTTTTTTTCACCCCTTTAATAGTTTCCAACAAACCCCTCTCCCGTCGAAACAGTTGTCCCGCTGTGTTTTATAGCAGAAAAGTGGGTTTTCTTTCTTTGTGGGAAAAATTTAAAACCCCTTTTTGAGCTCTGGGAGCCTTGTGCCCCGCTGCTTTTAAACCCCCTTTTAAACACCCCAAAGGGCCTTCTTACAGGGTCGGTAGTAACAGCAGAGCTGAAATGTTGGGTTTATTTTCTTTGAACCGGGTAAAGCCTGAAGTTAAAAATGTAAAGGGGCCCCGAAGCTGGGTGGGGAAGAAAAAGGCTCTGTGAAATTGCATGGGGGACATTGCTTTTTAAGTATAAAGCCCGCCCTGTTTTAAATGGGGCGTGTATGTGTAGCCTCCCTATATGCAGCATTTCCTATTTAAAAGCCCGCCGTTTTTTAAACCCTTTTCCTGAAAAAAAACCCAAACTTCAGGCCTTTTTGTGCTTTTCCCTTTTTTTCCCCTAAAACCCCAACCTCAGGCTCAGTCCACACTCCCCCCCGTTTTTTACCTTTTGCCCGCCAAAATTTTGGAGGGGAAAAAACCAAAGGGGGGGTATTTTTCAAAGGGCTGCACTTTAAAATTTACCCTTTGGTTAAAACCCCATCTCATGGTGGGACCCTAAGGTGTTTTCCCGTTGAGGAGCAGAACTCGGACTTTCCCGTGATCCAACAATTATTTTCCACTTGACAATCTTTTATTATTAAAGGGGTTGACTGATTTGGACAACCCCATCCTCTATGTGTCCAGTTGAGATTAGCTATTCACATACGATCTTCCTACTCCTTGATAAGGTGTTACCCACAGCAGAGCTGAATCTTAAAGGGGTATTTAACCATATTGATAACCTCCAGGCATGTGGGTGAAGATAAATAAAGATTATTACCAAATACATTTTCATTTAGCTTCATTGTGGAGGAGAGCATTTTCAAAATCCCCGCTTATTTAAAACCCCCCCCTAGGTTCCAACCCGTTCCTTTCACAGCCATGGCTGGGATGGTGATTTCACTCCCTGCTGTGTCTTATAAGCAGCTCAGGAGTCATTTTTATTTTCTTAAGGACAAACATTAACCCTTTAGAGATCTGTAGCCCTGTGCCCTGCTGTTAAAACCACTCGATCCCTTATGTCCCTCTAACAGGATCAGCTAGTAATAGCAGAGCTGAACTGTCAGTCACTGCTGTAGAGCCGCCCACAGCCTGATTAGGAAGTGGGAGCCTGAAGCTGTAGATCCCCCCCACCCGAAAAAGGGAAAGGGGAGTGAAGCGTAGAATGCCTTCACCTGAAAAGGAATGAGTTGAAGCATAGACCCCCCACAGCCCAAAAAGGAAGTGGAGCCTGAAGTATAGACCTCCCACAGCCTGAACAGGGAAATAGGAACCGAAACTGGCTGTGAAACAGGCTCTGTGAAACCCAAAAGGAAAATTCCCTTTTAAAAGGGGGGTTTACCCCTTAATAAACCATTTTTTAACCCCTTATGCATACCCGTTTGCCAAAGTAAATAAAACAAAAAAACTCACAAATTGTTATACCCAAAAACATGTTGACCTCCAGAATACAGACAACACATAATTTATAATGATTTATAAGTGAATTCCATAAAAACAAAACTGCTGCAAAAATTGCATTTGTTCACATACCACCCCCCCCCCATAGTTTTTTTGGGGGTTTTCCCAAACATTTTTGTTTGTCAAAAAACACCAAAGTTAAAATTTTTCCCGCAAAAAAACAAGCCCTCAGAAAGCTATGTAGACTAAGAAATAAAAAAGTTATGGCTAGGGAGAATTAAACAAAAATCCAAAAATCGCTGCCACCTTTAGGGGTTAAGGATCCCCAGAAACTAAGCAGATGACTGGTTATCCTACTGCCAAGTCCCCAGCAATCAGTTATAATCGATAAGACAACCAAGGAAAAAAAGGGCAACATGAATAAAACCTGGCACCGACACACCAATTCCAAATCGCTTTAGATTAGTGTAGAAGGCACCAGTATGTATGAAAGTGTCTCATATATGTCCCTTTTTACAGCAAAATTTGTCTCAGCCATACCACCTTGAAACTGATATAGATTTGTACGACAAACTTTGGTGCAATTGTACGATTTTGGCGCAACATGCCCCCTTTCAAAAATGTTGTGTCTGGTGCAGAATGTGCCAAGTTTGAACGTACGACCGATCATAGATCCATAAAACAGGACTACGACAATTCATGCCGGGAAACTGGAGCCACCCCATAATGCATCATTTATAGATAATAGCTATAAAAACAGAAGCTTTGGAGCATTCATTAAAGTAGGGGCGGCTAGAGGGGAAATGTTTCCTCCAGTTCTACTAGTGAGTGAAGGAGGAAGAGAGAGTGATAGAGAGACAGAGGACAGGAAGTTATATATATTCCTAAACCCTACATAAAGCTATGCAGACTAAAAAATAAAAAAGTTATTGCCAGGGAGGAAAAAACTAAAATCTGAAAATAGCTGTGACCTGAAGGGGTTAAGGATCCCCAAACACTAAGCAGCCCCGTTCATACATGGTAACTGTCTAATGTTCAGATCCTCAGCGGAAACACAACATTATACTATTATACAGTTACCATTGAAAACAATGGCCGCTCCATGGAGTGCACACATGTGCTGGGTTTTAGATAATTGCTTAAATAACACTTTTGTAATGTTTCTTAACACTTTTATGACTTTTGTGCCCCAATAAAAAAGTCATACCAGGGTCCTCCTCACCCACCATATGCCACTTACAAAAATATCAGTCCTGAGTTGTGTGCCGATTCCATAATTTTGCCAAGGACCTGTAAAACAATTTCAGAACCTGGACAGTAAGGCAATTATTAGACTTAAAGGGGATGTCTCACTACGTTGATTCATCTCACCTCAGTCCTGTTTTCTTTGTTTCACTTTGAATTCAGGAGTGTGTTTACTGACTTCTACTAGGCTGCAGTAGAAGCCAGGTCGGTGGCTATAGCAACCAGTTCTGGCAGCCTATCATGAGAGATTGAACAGGTCTGTAGCTATAGCAACCAGTTGTTTGGTAGCCTATCAGGGAGAGATCGAACAGATCTGTAGCTATAGCAACCAGTACTGGCAGCCTATCATGAGAGATTGAACAGGTCTGTAGCTATAGTGACCAGTGCTGGCAGCCTATCAGGAGAGATCAAATAGGTCTGTAGCTATAGTGACCTGAGGAGCTGATGCAGCCCATACAAGAGAGGATATCTAGGAAAAGGTAGGACACTGTTAATGGACGCATATTGCAAAGTGATTTGTTTTTGCAAGATCTTTAACATAAAAACAGCACTTATATTCCAAGGAACCGAATCCAGCATTCAGGTGTAGCGTAAATGAAGAACTTTTATTGGCAAATAAACATAAATGGTACGGGGGACATCAGTGACTAGCAGCGACCACACACAGAACTAAAACAATGGTGGGATAGGAATTCCCTCAGTACATATCTAGAGAAGGGTATTATCCCGCGTGGTTTAAGAATAAGGAAAAACCCTACCTTTGTTTTTCCAGATACTTTTATTCACAAATGGAACCAAGTTTTAACTGATTGTTCCCTGAACCTTATCAAATTAATAGTGGAGTTTGAAACGCCTGAATTAGAAGAAGTCGATGCACAACTGCAGGAGATCAAAATCAAATTACAAGATCACAAAGACCATAGTGATTATGAAAAACTCCAAGAAAGAATAAATAAAAATCTGGCTAAGATGGAATCCCACATAATGGAAATAAAAAAAACGAAATATCAAAGGGATCAGGAAGACTATGATCTCAAAAGAGTATATACTTGGAGAAAGGAAGGAATACGAAGACTGAGATCGATATTACGTTCCAACAGAAAGTTTAACCGATCAAAAAAAGAAGTTAGTTTTTCTGATATTGACCAAACTGAAACATGCACATCGGACTCGGACAACTCCATGATGGACAGATGTCAATCACAAGAGGAAACAGGAGGCCACACACATGTTCCAAAAAACGGGGAGGTAGAAAACACCACAAAAAAACAACAACAGAGAAAAAACGCAAGGAGAAAGTAAAGGAGGAAACGCAATATGTGGATAATGTGGTAGTTCTTACCCCTACTATACTAACGGACGCACAACTTCGAGTTCTAAACAAGGGACTGAGATTTTCATTTGTTTGATACCATTCTAGACATCAATCGATTTTTTTGTTTGTTAACGGTCAAAAGGCATTTTTATATTGGCGATAGAGATAAAGAATTTGACATAGAACCCGTTGAGGGAAATTACACACACACAGAATGTGATTTTTTAGGGTTAACGTTTAGGGAACAACAAACACTTAAGGTCTTACAGGAATTAGAAGGGATAGATAAGCAAGATAAAGTAACCACGGAAGATAGACACCATACTTTGACAAATCCATCATTTTACCCCCTAAAATCGAGAGTGGAGGCTATGGAGGTATTCCAGAATGTTATGGAACGAGATTTAAAAAAGATCACAAAAAATAAACAGAAGACACATCAGTCCAACTTATCTAGACAGGAATTTAAAGCTTTAAATGATCTAAAAGATAATAAAAATCTAATAATAAAAAAAGCAGACAAGGGTGGAAGCACCGTTGTACTAGATGCAAATCTATATATCAACCAAGTACAAGAAATTCTGAAAGATAAACACACATATAGATCTTTACAAGCTGATCCTACGAGAGATATACCAAATAAATTTTCAAAACTCATGGATGAGGGGGAAAAATTAGGAGTGATAACACCAAGACAAAGAAAGTTTTTGGAAATTAAAAATCCTCGTACCCCAATTTTTTATGGGGTACCAAAAATTCACAAAAACGTTTTTACCCCTGATCTCCGTCCCATAATATCGGGTAATCAAAGTGTAAGTGAAAAACTCAGTACTTGGATAGACCAATACCTTCAACCCGTAGTACGCAGAAATCCGGGTTTTCTAAGGGATAGCACTTCAGTTTTAAAATCATTAAAATTTTTCCGTGGACATCACAATGTGGTTGGTTAAGTATGGATGTGATTAGTCTATACTCTAATATTCCACATAACTTGGTCAGAATAGCTATAAGTTTCCATCTGAAACAATATAGTGATTATAATGAAGAACTACAAATATTCATATTGGAAAGTATAGATTTCTTACTAGCCAACAATTACTTTCAGTTTAATGGCAAATATTATATCCAACTCACAGGAGCCCCTATGGGAGCCACATTGTCCCCCTCCATAGCCAACCAGTATATAGAATGGTGGGAGCATCATTTCATTTACAGCAGGAATAACACATACGAACAGGACCTATTATGGTATGGACGCTACATAGACGACCTGTGGATGTAACGTCCATACCTGACTTTTCAACCTATGAAAATAACAAACCCTGCTTTCTGTTTTTTACCTATATTGTACTAAAAACAACTATTCCATTCCTTGATTTGGAATTGAGTGGTGATCCAGAAACCAAAACAATTGCAACGAGATTATATAGGAAGCCCAATAGTGGAAACACAATTTTAAGAGCAAATAGTTGCCACTCGAAAAATACTATCCATGCTATACCAATGGGGGAACATATAAGGGCCAGGAGGGCCTGTACACGGGATTCTGATTACAACCAAGAAGCAAAGATCATTGATAAGAGATTAAACGATAGAGGCTATGATAATCAACAGATGGAAAAAGTCACAAATCTTATGAAAGAAAAAACCCAGGAACAGGTCCTGTATGATAATAGCAAGGAGAAAAAGAGAATAAAAACTAAATGTCTAGTGTTTTCGACTCCATTTAGTTCTGACTTTCATAAAATTAAAAAGTTGTTTTATAAGAATGTCAATATTTTAAAACAGGATGCTATACTAGCGGATATATTGGAACAGGGAGTTACATGTGTACCTAAACGCAACAAAACAATAGGTAACATCATATCAAAAAGTGAATTTGTAAGACCTAAACAAAAAACGTGGCTAACACACACAGGATTTTACCCTTGTGGTTAGGCAAGATGTAATCTATGTAAACTAGTACAAAAAACAGAAGAGATTAAATCGAATACAATACAGGAGAAAGTATACAGAATTAAACAATTCATGAATTGTAATACTCACCACTTGGTTTATGACATTCTATGTTTGGAATGTAATAAAATCTATGTAGGCAGCAGTACATGCAAACTCAAGGTCCGTATATACGAACACCTATCAGCTATAAGAAATGCACAAGGACACAAGTCAGGAGCTGCGAAGCACTTTGTGGATGTCCATGCAGGCATAGTGGATAACCTTCGGGTTTGTGGGATAGAGAGAGTGGCGCGCCCTAGTAGAGGCGGAAACTGGGAACAGCAGGTAAGAATTAGAGAAGCTTTTTGGATACTTGAACTTAATGCTAGATTCCCTACTGGTCTGAACTCACGTCACGATCTCCATTACATATATTAAAGACAAAGGGTTAGATCGTTTTAAAAAATTCCCTCAGTGAATTAAATCTTTATGCCTGCATATAAGTACATCCATACAAGGTGCTGGTGAGTATTTTTATCTGTATTATTTTAATTTGCACTACTAAAATGTTATAATTTGTTGTTTTATTGTCATACTAAAGCTATAAGGAAAAGTATATCCTCTATGTTAAGCACTTAACCAGGATAGGGGTAGCATTTGGCTCCACCCAATTTGGCTACTTAACATGGAAGTTACAACAGCTCATGAGGCTGTGAATAAGGGCAAGCTAGCCCGAAACGCGTCACCGTGTGTGGTCACTGCTAGTCACTGATGTCCCCCGTACCGTTTATGTTTATTTGCCAATAAAAGTTCTTCATTTACCGGTACCTCTGCATGCTAGATTCGGTTTCCTTGGAATATAAGTGCTGTGCTTCAGCCCATGGGTCGAAGGCTGTTTTGAATCCGTGCAACCTGATGTATTGGAGCCTCAGAACTGAGTCACCCATATATTCATTACGGCTAGCTTTCAGGTCAGTCCTCTTGGTGTTATTCACACTTCTTTTTTTGCGGTTTAACATAAAAAGCAATCCTTGTAGTGAGACAACCCCTTTAAAGGCAATAAAGCATCTTTAGACTGTAATCCTGAGGTTATGCGCTACACCACATGAGTAAACTTCAGTTTAACAATGCTGGATGAGCAAATTCTACACCAAGTGCTTTGACATCTGCATTTTATTGTAATGCATATGGTGATATAAAATGTAAGGAAACTCATGCATATTCTTCTTACTTAATTAAAAAACGAAAGGAGAAAGCACAAGAAACTTTCAAATCATTTTGAGGCAATGGATAGATGGAAAGGAAAGAATATCTGTACATGTGGGAAAGACAATGTAGTAATGATGCGGTTATGCAATAATAAGGAAGGGCACTGTGCAAAATTAGCGTAGTGCTCCAAAGAAATCATTGACCAAACAATACACAGGCTGACCAAACAATACATGGGTCTGGCAGAACGAGAGCTGCTCTTAACACAGGGTTTCAAATCCCAGGAATATATAGGAGGTTTTGAAGAGATAGTAATTGCCCCAGTATCGGGTCCCAATGCCCTTTACCCAGGGGTCCCCAACTCCAGTCCTTGTCAAATAGTCTCCAAAAAAATGTGAATCTCGCAAGAGAACAGAGAGTGACTTTTGATCACTATATTTACTATTTTGCCATAGGCAAACTTAAACTCTTTCAGTTCTCTATCTATAAAACACTAAAACGTAACTTTTATTATATCTAACTCTTAACCTCTATACGCACTATTTAAAAACCTGATTTCTAACCTCACCATTTATACCTTTCTACGTCTGGAGGAAGGAATAGCTCCTTTTTTATTATCAAGTCTGGTTGAGCACCACCTATTAACAGGAAAGCCTTCTATATACAGCAAATTACTAACTCCAGAAAGGATCCCAAGCCTCCTACTTGGGCAGTCATCCCTAATCTAATGGACACAAAACAAATAAGGCCCCCTTGTGACACCCTCTGCAATGAACATGCATATTAGACATGGAGGAGAAGGGGTTTATGGGAGTTGATAAAGCTGGTAGTGTGTTGTGGAATGTAACACCTATTCTGCTTAGTCCATTCTAGGTGAGCCACGCAGACACAAAAATATGAGAGAAATGGGACGGAAGTCCATCACAGTCAGTAAATATAAATAGTAAATATAACAACTCCAGTCTTCCACCCCACCAACACCCCACCACCACGTCATGTTTCTGGCATTCCTTACCATTTCACAGGTGATATCATTATTGTCAGTGCATTCTGCACAGGTGATATCATTATGGTCAGTGCATTCTGCACAGGTGATATCATTATGGTCAGTGCATTCTGCACAGGTGATATCATTATTGTCAGTGCATTCTGCACAGGTGATATCATTATGGTCAGTGCATTCTGCACAGGTGATATCATTATTGTCAGTGCATTCTGCACAGAGGATATCATTATTGTCAGTGCATTCTGCACAGGGGATATAATTATTGTGGTCAGTGTTGACATGTTTCGCATTAAACAGGTGAACTCGTTTGGCTTGTGCAGTTGCGATCGCACAGGTGATATCATTATGGTCAGTGCATTCTGCACAGGTGATATCATTATGGCCCAGTGCATTCTGCACAGGTGAATCATTATGGTCAGTGCATTCCCCCACAGGTGATCTCATTATTGTCAGTGCATTCTGCACAGGTGATATCATTATTGTCAGTGCATTCTGCACAGGTGATATCATTATTGTCAGTGCATTCTGCACAGGGGATTTAATTATTGTCTGTGCTTTCTGTGGGATTTCCTAAAAACATGACCTGTTGGTGGCCTTGAGGACTGGAGTTGGCGAACACTGCTTTAACCCATATGGCACATGGCATTAAGGTGCCTTGTTGTCAGTGGGGTAGCTAGAGTCTCTGCCTCCTGGGACTGTCCCCGATTCTACCACTTGTTTTACATACCACAACGCATATTTCAGGTCACACATCTATTTTACAGGTTCCTGCTCAAGCCATACATCATAATCAGTTTGTTTTTATGTCTTGTTACTCTAAGAGCCAGGCCCTTTTTTTTCTTTTCTGGTGATGTCGCTGTGTAAGTGCTTTTTACTTGTTGGTTAATTTGACATTTTTATTGATACTATGTTGGGAGTATACACATTTTTTTATTACTTTTGATTCTGATTTTTGTGATCCTGGATAAAGGCATCTCTCGCATGGCTTTTGTTTATGTATCACAGTGTTCACTGTTTGGTTTAAATAGCACAATAAATTTATAGATTATGGGCGACATGTACGATTTTTGTTGCTCAGGCGCCATTTTTTTTGCACGCATTAGTAGCGTAGAATGTGCCTGAATCTATGAACCTGTTGTAATGTAATGTGCCTGACATTGGAGTGCGCCTGATTAAAACTTGAATACCAAAATAAATTGTATCCAATATAATAGTATAGAAATGTAAAAACAATACTTTATTAGATCTTATTATAAACAATAAAAAATATATAAGTAACAGACAAAATCACACCCAAATAAAAATTGTACAACCAACTAATCCCACTGAAACATAATGCTATACATCATATAGGTGATAACAGTATAAAAAAATCACATAAATAAATACAAAAACTTCAGTTCAATACATCACCAAGGGCCAGCGGATTAAAGTGAACCAAACCACCACATAAATTGTCGCCCTAAATTGTTAACGATCTCGCAGCACTTTTTATATGTGCCCTTTTTTTTTTTTTTTACAAAGTAAAGTGTTTTTTTTGGAAGGTACAGGGGAATGAGAAGGTTCTGTGTTTGCTTTTATTTAATTTTTTTTGTGTAAACTTTTTTTCAGTTATTTGCTTTTTTTAGTAGTTCCAATATGGGACTAGACAATGCGACTGCTTGGTCACGTTTCTAATTCATAGCACTACATTACTGTATTATATTTTGCATGTGACAGGCAGCTTATTACATGCCTCCTGTAAATGGCAGTCCCGGAGACCATTATTTGGCCTCTGTTTGTCATGGCATCCATGTGTACCCCACCAATGCATTGCAGGGGTGCCCATGGGTGATAGATGGAATCCATGCCCTCTGTTACCCACCTAGATGCCGCAGACCCTTCAGACACAGCATCTAGGGGGTTAAATGGTCGGGATCAGAGCTAACTCCGTTTCTGGCTGCAACAGCATGAGCCCAGCTGAACATTACAACTGACTCCTGTTGCAGCTGAGCCTGCACCATCCAAGCACCATACAGATTTGCGCTGATGCCAATAGAGACCTGCTATAAACATGTGACTCTCATAGGAGTCTGATAAACGATAGGTGGCTATGCATGTTCACTGTCTTCTCCAGTGATCTCTATGGGAGTTATATCATTAGGCAACCACCAGAGAATCCCTGATTTTCTGAAAGGTGGAGGGATACACTACCCATAGAAATAGGAATGAAAAATGCTAGATAGACATTAGCCTGGCATCAGCACCTGGCACAGTCGGGCAGAACCTGGGGAACACTGCTGCTCTCAACTTTTCATCTATAGTTTCTTTTACTATACAAATAAGAGCACAGCATGCGGGGGAATGGTTCTATACATTTTATTGTAGTTCAGTCTGCTCTTCCTGTCCCTGGTCTTGATCCCAGGATTTGCTGTATGGAAGGTGGATCACAGGCTGCACTGTTGTCTATGAGAGGATGATATCTGTTTAAAAACCTTAATAGCAGCATAATATGTTGGGATATAATAGGATGGGATATATATACACACACATATATATATATATATATATATATATATATATATATATATATATATATATATATATATATATATAAATATATATATATATATATATATATATATATATATAATCACCATGTGCTAGTACATAACAGGTTAGAAAAAAAAAAGTACTTTAAAATGGTGTAAAAACAACTACAATAAACTGATTTAAATACAGTCTTTACAAAAGTAGATTACATATACTGCACATAATAATGTAAATAGTGAAATTTTAGCATATCACCGAAAATAAAAGCTACTATATACTAAATATTTGCACATGTAAATACAAAATAATATAGCATTTAAAAAAAAAACTACAGTTCATCTTGCAAAATTAAGAACTCATTGTTATGTTGAGGTAAAAATAAATAAAGTTATGGCTGGTACAGATATGAATGAAGGAAGACAAACTCAAATAAATTCTTCAGGTTGTGTGGACAAGTACAAGACCCACATATGATGGATTTTTTGAAAGTCTTAAAATAACATGAAAATACATCTATGTTATACAAATACAAAGATAAATGTGACACAGATTTCATTGGTGACATAACTGATGTAGGGGCGATGCAGGGGGATAAAAGGATTTGGGGTATAACACTGTCTATTGTGATTGTGTTGCCCAATGGCCTACATAACCCTAAAGCTGTGATAGATAGATGATAGATGGGATAGATAGATAGATAGATAGATAGATAGATAGATAGATAGATAGATAGATAGATAGATAGATAGATAGATAGATGATAGATAGGATAGATAAGCTAGATAAATAGATAGATAGATAGAGATAGACAGTTTAGATAGATAGAATATGAGATAGATAGGATATGATAATAGATAGATAAAAAAAAATAGATAATAGATAGATAGATAGAATTGAAACCAGAAGTTTACATACACTAAATAAAAAGAAACATGTTTTTCTCACTGACATGAAATCAGAAAAAACCTTCCCCATTTTAGGTCATTTAGGAACCAAAATTATTTATATTTTCCAAATGCCAGAATAATGAGAGAGAGATAATTTTTAAGGCATTTTTATTACTTTCTGCAAAGTCAAAAAATTACATACACTAGGATTACTATGCCTTTAAACAATATGGGACAGCCCATATGATGATGTCATGTCTTTGGAAGCGTCTGATAGGTTTATTGGCCACATATGATTTAATTAGAGACACACCTGTGGGTGTATTTTAAGGCACACCAGAAACACACTGCTTCTGTGTGTAACATCATGGGAAAGTCTAAAGAAATTAGCCAAGATATCAGGAAGAGAATTGTGGAGTTGCACAAGTCTGGATCATACTTGGGTGCAATTTACAGATACCTGAAGGTGCCTCGTTCATCTGTATAAACAATTATATGCAACTGCAAACAAGATGGGAATCTCCAGCCATCATACCACTCAGGAAGGAGACGGGTTCTGTGTCTCAGAGATGAACGTGCTTTGGTCTGACATGTGCATATCAACCCAACAAAGACCTACATTTTTGGAGACATGTCCTCTAGTCTGATGAAGCTAAAATTGGCCATAATGACCTTGGAGGACAAAATGAGGAGCTTGGAAGCCTAATAACACCATCCCAACTGTGAAACACGGGGATGGCAGCATCATGTTGTTGGGTTGTTTTGCTGCAGGAGGGACTTGTGCACTTCACAAAATAGATGGCATCATGAGGAAAGAAGATTATGTGGCAATACTGAAGCAACATCTCAAGACATCAGCCAGGAAGTTAAAGCTTGGGCAGAAATGGGTCTTCCAAATGGAAAATGGCCCAAAGCTACTGCCAAACTGGTTACAAAGTGGCTTAAGAAGAACCAAGTCAATGTTTTGGAGCGGCCATCACAAAGCCCTGATCTCAATCCGATGGAAAATTTATGGGCAAAGCTGCAAAGGCAGGTGCGAGCAAGGCGACCTACAAACATTGCTCAGTCACACCAGTTCTGTCAGGAGGAATGGGCCAAAATTCATACCAGCTATTGTGAGAAGCTTGTGGAAGGATGTTTTGACCCAAGTCATACAGTTTAAGGGCAATGATACCAAATACTGATGAAATGTATGGAAACTTTTGACTTTTCCGAAAGTCATAAAAATGCCTTACATTTTCTCTCTTATTATTCTGGCATTTGGCAAATATAAATTATTTTGGTTCCTAATTGACCTAAAACGGGGAAAGTTTATTCTGATTTCATGTCAGATAGTGAGAAAAACCTGCAGATGTCTTTATATAGTGTATGGAAACTTCTGGTTTCAACTGTAGATAGATGGTGTGATGACATAAGAAGTTCCCGACTGTTCTGCCTGGCTGCGCTGCGTATGGTTGTCACTGGGGGGGGTAGATAGATAGATAGATTGTAGATCAATAGATAGATAGGATAGATAAAAATAGATAGAGATAGATATATATATAGATAGATAGATAGATAGATAGATAGATGGATAGATGGATAGATAGATAGAAAAAATGGGAGGGTAGTGACTACCTTGTTTCGGAAGCCAAACTCTGGCAATTCTATTTTAAGAGCTAATAGTTGTCATTCTCCATAAACTATTAAAGCTATACCGTATGGAGAATATGTCAGAGCCCGTAGACTTTGTACTTTGGATGGGGACTATGAAGAGTCAGTGGATATGATAGACCAGAGACTGGAAGAAAGAGGATATACCAAAAGGGACTTGAAGATAGCCAAATAAAAAATGCATAGGAAGACACAACAACAGTTATTAGAAAATATAGATAATTATGAGAAAAATAAATTTAACAACAATAAAAAAAATAGTATTTACCACCAAGCATAGTAGAAATTTTAGAGAAATCAAATCTATATTCCATAGAAATGTCAACATTTTACGACAAGATGAAACCCTAGCAGAGATACTAAAAGATGGAGTGGTATGTGTCCCAAGAAAAAAATAAACAAAAGGGAATATTATTTCACCTAGTACCTTTAACACAGGGACTACACAAGGTAGGACATGGCTAGCCCAAAGAGGTTTCTTTATGTGCGGTGGTAACAGATGCAGTGTGTGCAATTTCAGCACCAAAACCAATGTATTCAAAGATACCAAGATGATAGAGGAATTTGAGATAAAACAGTTTATGAATTGCAACACCCATCATGTTGTATACATTATTGAGTTTACAGCATGTCAAAAAAAATACGTTGGCAGTACTATACGTAAAGTGAAAACCCGCATAACGGAACACTTAACAAGCATAAGGAAAAAACAGGGATCTATGTCAGGTGCAGCCAGACACTTCCTAGAACTCCATCAAGGCGATACATCTAGCTTAAGATATTATGCCATAGAACAGGGGACATGCCCAGACAGAGGTGGGGATTGGGGTAAAAAATTACAACAGAGAGAGGCCTACTGGATACTAAGGTTAGGTACAAGAATACCACAAGGTCTTAATTACAGGACCGATCTGTTGTATATATACTAAAAATCCCCAAACAAGATACACATTTTTTTATGTATATTCCCCTTTAAGTGGCATATGGTGGTGAATCATGTGATTAAAAAACTGCAGCCTATTGGTTTTAGGTTATTTTAAATACAGCAGCCAAACATGGAAACTTTTACTGTGAGCAAGAGCCTAAAGCTCGAAACGCGTTAGTCGGCTGCAAGAAATATGCTGTGAAAATATCTGTGCTTTGCTGTGATTTTAAACTGTCATAAATAAAGCTGTGTTATTACCCATACCGGAGCCTGGAATCTGTTGCGGTGCAAGCCTCATTGTGGGACAGCATCCGGATATCCCGCTTGGATTAGAGATAGATAGATAGATATGAGAAAGATATATAGATATGAGTGAGATAGATAGATAGATAGATAGATAGATAGATAGATAGATATGAGATAGATGGATGGATAGATATGAGATAGATAGATAGATAGATAGATAGATAGATAGATAGATATGAGATAGATGATGGATAGATATGAGATGTATAGATAGATATAAGATAGATACATCGATAGATATGAGATAGATAGATAGATATGAGATAGATAGATAGATAGATAGATAGATAGATAGATATTAGATAGATAGATAGATATGATAGATAGATAGATATGAGATAGATGGATGGATAGATATGGGATAGATATGAGATAGATAGGATAGATATGAGATAGATGGATGGATAGATAGGGATAGATAGATAGATAGATAGATAGATAGATAGATAGATAGATAGATAGATAGATAGATATGAGATAGATGGATGGATAGATATGGGATAGATAGAAAGATAGATAGATAGATAGATAGATAGATAGATAGATAGATAGATAGATACAGATGGACGGATGGGGAGAATCAGTAGAAGCTCAGGGTCGATTTTCTAACCAAAACTAAAAGGAATAAGATATCCTGATATCCTGAATGACGCCGCTCACCACAGCTGTGTTTTGCCTTTGCTGACAGTATTTTATAAATTGCAAGCACGATGAGCTGTTTGTAGAAAAATCCACCACCATAATTAGTGCTAAATTATAGGTGAATTTCATTATTTGTTCAATAAAGCGGATCGTTGCTGTTTTCTGTTCACGTCTAGTGTAGAAGAAGCTATAGATTTGGAGTCGTTTTTAATACTCACGTACAGTAAGTAAAAAGGTAAAATTCAAAAGAAACAGATGCCAAGAGATGTTGTCATCGAGACGGCGTGCAGCTCACCCCCATTGCCGATTCTTCCCTTTAGTGACTTCCAAAGTTTTAATTTTGTTTTTTATTAAAAGTTGTAATTTTGAAAAGCTATTTTTTTTTGGTCAATGGGGAAATGAACCAGCATGAAACATCTGCTTATTTTTGAGCCTTAACAAAGTAAGGTAGTAATTGGTGTTATGATCCAGATTCAGGTTGATGTTCTATGTTATGGAAGCTTAAAATGTTGTCAGAGTTGGTGCTGAACATCACTATGGAAGTGACACAACACCGGGAGCAATGCTAAAGGTAAGTTAAACCCTACATTTTTAAACCCTAACTCCAAGATAGGGATAGGATTACAGTTATGGCTACAGTTAGGGATTGAATTTGAGAAAAAATGTGCAAGTAGGATGTCACAAACCCAATATTTTCACAATCTGAGTTGAACTAGTGTTGATTGGCAACATCTGAGTTAATTAGAAACACATCTGTGGATGTGTATTTTAAGACAAACCAGAAACACACTGCTTCTGTGTGTAACATCATGGGAAAGTCTAAAGAAATCAGTCAAGATATCAGGAAGAGAATTGTGGGCTTGTACAAGTCTGGATCATCCTTGGGTGAAATTTCCAGGTACCTGAAGGTGCCTCATTCATCTGTACAAGCAGTTATAAGCAAAAACAAACAATATGGAAATGTCCAGCCATCATACCACTCAGGAAGGAGACGGGTTCCGTGTCTCAGAGATAAATGTGCTTTGGCCCGACATGTGCATATCAACCCAAGAAAAAAAGCGGGAGCTGGTAAGATTGTGTTATTGTCCACAGTGAAATGAGTACTGTATCAACATGGGCTGAAAGGCCATTCTTCCAGGAAAAATAACTCAAAAAGAAGCATATAAAAGCCATATTAATGTTTCCAAATACACACAGGAACAAAGACCTACATTTTTGGAGACATGTCCAGTGGTCTGACAAAACTAAAATTGAACTGTTTGGCCATAAAGAACATCGGTACGTTTGGAACGAAAAGGGAGAAGCTTGGAAGCCTAAAAACACCATCCCAACTGTGAAACACGGCAGTAGCAGCATCATGTTGTGGGGTTGTTTTTCTGCAGGAGGGTCTTGTGCACTTCACAAAATAGATGGTATTATGAGGAAAGAAGATTATGTGGCAATACTGAAGCAACATTTCAAGACATCAGCCAGGAAGTTAAAGCTTGGGTGGAAATGGGTTTTCCAAGTGGAGAATGACCCGAACCATACTGCCAGACTGGTTAAAAAGTGGCTTAAAGAGAACCAAGTCAATGTTTTGCAGTGGCCATCACAAAGCCTTGATCTCAATTCTATTGAAAATTTATGGACAAAGCTGAAAAGTCAGGTGCGAGCAAGAGACCTCCAAACATGGCTCAGTTACACCAGTTCTGTCAGGAGGAATGGATCAAGCTTTCTATCAACTATTGTGAGAAGCTTGTGGAAGGATCCAAAACATTTGACCCAAGTCATGCAAGTTAAGGGCAATGCTACCAAATACTAATGAAATGGATGGAAACTTTTGACTTTGCTGAAAATGATAAAAATGCCTTAAAAAATTCTCTCTCTCATTATTCTGGCATTTGGCAAATATAAATAATTTTGGTTCCTAATTGACCTAAAGCGGGGAAGGTTTATTCTGATTTCATGTCAGATAGTGAGAAAAACCTGCAGATGGGGCTTTTTATACAATGTAAACTTCTGGTTTCATCTGTAAGATCTTCACTAGTATTGCTAAATATGGAACATGAAGATTCAGGGACACCACACATTTCTTTAGACATCTGTTTCCATAACTTGTAAGTTCCAGGATCCCATTGGAAAATCAACCTATGGTGTCCTGCCTATTATTAGATATTAGCATCTTAGGAAATAGGGGGTCATCATGATTGAGACAAATACCTTTGCACCCCAACTACCTCTGTTCCTCTTTTGTGCTAAACAATAGCCATTATATAGAGAGACTTTCTAATGCAAAATAAGAAGGATCTTCCTTTTCAGAACTTGATGATTTTAAAGTATCCCCTGTAACTTAACCATTTTTCATTTTCCCAACACATACTGACTTCAGATCTACTAGAAAGTTTTTACCAGCTGTCATGTTTCTAACTAATGACGCTAACAATTTTCTGCTGATGGAATGCAACTATAGGGAGATATTGTCATTTCCACATAATCATTCATTGTAATGCATAAGGATATTCAAGGGTTGGTTTAACATATTAATAACCTCTTAGTGCGATTTGAACAGCACTTTCGGCCCTGGGGGTAACATTGTTTATGACAGCACCATATGGTCCTTGTGGATAATATTAACAGATACAGTATTAAGTGGCTGCTCACTGCATCTTACAATGGCAGCAGCAACGTATGTGACAGCACCATATGGGATTAGGACAAAGCGTGGCCATGTATTGAGAGCCCCATGCACTGGCAATGCCATTGTACTTGAATGCCATATGGTACAACTCAAGGAATGATGACCACTCTCTTCCATATGACTGCTCAGAAATTCTACTTAGAACGGAATTGACTTCTCTGATAGAATTGATGTTCTTGTTGTGTTGTTTTTGGATAGATGAGAACCTTCAAGTATTCGGTAAGAAGATGAAGTCAAGTTTCCAACTCACTAGCAATGTTCTTCAGTAAGTCAATGATACTTTCCCCATCTTCGAACTGTAGAAAGTGCACAGGCAACAAGGTAAGACTCCCCCTTAGTGGATTTCATAAGCTTGTGCTGTATCTCTCAAAAGCTATGTAAAGTCAGCAATATGGAGGCTTATTACAGACCTCCAGTGCAGATGTTTTCGCCATCTGGACCAGAAAATCCTTGGTAATGTCAAGGTGGTGGTCACTTAAAAGCACTATATGGATGTTCCAGTTTTCCAATATTACATTTGCACAAAAATGGATGCAATAAGACAATGATTACTCCCTTTTATTCTCCTGTTGTAGGCAACACGTGCAATTGTGCCTACGTAAAGCCATTGCCCCAAATGGACAACTCCTCAGAATGCAGAGCCAACCCAGTGATCAGTGATGCCAATTGATTGGGGTTCTCTTACTCCAGATAATAAAATAACTATCAGTGGTTAAAGCTGAGTCTATTTCCCCTGAAGAACCAATGTAGTGTTATAATGGTGCCATTTATGAGAATGGGAACAATAATACAAGGCCATGTGGAGTTCATCAGAGAAGAAGTTATTTTTCCTAGTGGCACTTTTATCCAACTCATTGGTGCAGATTATGAATCAAGATCACTCGATACCATAAAATGAAGTATAGAAGGGATTGTCTAGATGGGTCTGTGCTACATTTTGATGGTATCCGTGGGATCTTAAACAATTTTGTGATATGATTCTGTGTCGAAAAATCAGTAAAGAGACTCAATCACATAAGCTATAAAAACATAGTTACATAGTATGGTTGAAAAAAGACAGGTGTCCATCAGGTTCAACCAAAGGTGGGGAAAATGTGGGTGAAGGGAGGGAGACAAGGAGTTCAAGTCCAACTTCCCCACTGATGAATGCCCTGAAACCCACAAGGCAAGAACCAATCTGCTCCGAGGAAGACCCCATCTCTGACCCTGGAGCTGCCACCAGCCAGGATCCAGAATAATTTTAAAAAATTCGGAAGACCCAAACTAAAGATGGACAATACCCTGAAAAAAACAGTGATTTGCACCCATACTGTGAGTAAAAGAATTGTAAACGATGAGGACCTCATTTTCTGTATTTGAATTGACAGTCTTAATAAATATCCCCTTTGTGTTTTGTCAATTATAGTTAGACTTTACATGATTTTACAGAAATATAGGAGATAAAGAAGAAGGATGACTCTGCCCATAGTATCATGAGTAATAATCTCTTTTTTTTTTTGGTGTATTTTGGGCCAGAAAACTATTTAAGCCCTTTTCTATATATGTATGAACAGTCATAGACAACAACTAGTTATGCGCCTAAGATATGCAATGTTATGCAAGGTATACCAGGTACCAGGTTTATGACAGGTTCATACATTCAGGCGCACTATATACTCATTTAATGCGCCATAAAACTGGTGTGGCGGCACCTCTTTTCTGACCCCTTTGAGTTTCTTATTTTCACATGGTTAGTGTCTGCCCTGGGTCTGGATGCAGACATCTTTAGTAAATTATCATGAGATGCTATCATTGCCCAAGCTATTCCTCTATAAAGGCCACTGAAATGTAGTATTACATGGACAACTTTGGAATACTCAAATGGGTCCAGGTTTGCAAAGCAAGAGCGGGACCCTTCTCTATGATATGTCTAATAGGACACATGCAAAGAGGTTGTTTAGAGGAGTCAAATCCTCTAAGCCCTCCAAACCAACTTTTGCAAATTCAGTCATATGGAAAAGAGTGGTTATCATCCCTTAAGAGGTATCATACGGAATTTAGGTATCATTGATTTACCAAGGAACATAACTAATGAGTTTGCAACTTGATTTCATCTTTTTACCGAATACTCGAAGGCTCTCATGTATCTGAATTCAACACAGCAAGAATATCAATTCTATCATAGAAGTCAATTCAGTTCTAAGTAGATTTTCTGAAATAGTCATATGGTGCTGTCACTTACTGTGCTGCTGCCTTTGTAAGCAGACTCGGACTGGCCCACAGGGGAGTCGGAGAAACCCCCTGTGGGCCGTTATGTATGGTTGACCCCTTGGTGGTTTATTAGGGAGAAAAACAGGGGGAAAAAAGGCAGAAAGCAAGAATTAATGTGGCAGTCATGTGCAGTATGTGCAATCATGTACCATAGCTATAGGGTACCTCCTAAGAATTAGCTCTACTATTCGGCTCTAGGCACCCTAGTATGACACTAATCATAAGATATTGTGAGCAGCCACTTAGAGTCTCATGTGAGAAAACTATCTAGGTATAAGACTGTTTTTGTTGCCCATAGCAAGCAATCAAAGCATTATATGAAATGAAAGGGGAGCTGTGATTGGTTCCAATGGGCAACAAAAAGGGAAGATCTCTCCTTAGGGAGAGCGCTTATATAGGCGTGTGGAGATTCGAAATTGCCTTTTGTTACATCCAAAAGAGAGCGCTTGAGCTTCTCAGCTCCTTTCCCATAATGCCTTGTGATATGGGCAACAAAGAAATTCTCACACCTAAAAAGTTCTTATACATGAAGTCAATCTATGAAAATGATCTAGAAGGGCCCTATGGTGCCGTCATAAACAATGTTACCTAAAAAACATATCAAATGTTCTAGGTCTACACAGTAAGAGCAGGTTCTTCTCTATGATAGGGCATATGTTATTGAGAGGAGACCAACTCCCTAAACCCTACTAACTAAAGTTTGCAGGCTCAGTCATATGGAAGAGAGTGGTTATTATTTCCTAAGATGCACCATATGGTTTTCAAGTATCATTGACTTACCAAGAAACATTACTAGCGAGTTTGCAACTTGGCTTCATCTTCTTACAGGATATTTGAAGCCTCTTATCTATCCATATACAACACAGAACCTCAATTTTATCAGAGAAGTGTTAGGGACAGTTAGGGGCACACAAGAAGACAAAGACGGAGTGAGAGCCTGACGCTGGTCCCAACCTCTGTCCCTGCCTCTTGGGGTACCCGAGTCCTTACTAGGTTGGCCCCAACCAGAAGACTGAGCCCTACTCTGAGCAAAGTGCAACACAAGATGCAGACAAACAAACAGGGAGAGTCAGACAGTCAATGTCGGCATTGAACGGGTAACGCAGCGCAGAATCAGGTAAGAGAAGAGAAACAAGAGTCCAAGCCAAGGTCAAAAATCACAGGAGAAATCAAACAGTAAACAGGCGAACTATAGGCAGAGGTAAACCATATAGCAGGCATGGAAGAGAGAAAGCTGAGTTCTTATATAGGGAACAGGATAAGGTAGAGCAGAGGTGATAGGTGAAGAGAAATGTCAATCAAAAAAGGAACAGGTTAACCAAACAAGTGATGGAAGATTCCTTGCCACAGGCATTGGCCAGGAATCAATTAAGCATACAGAGCTATAAGACAGTGTTCACACTGGGAAAAGTATTATGTCAAAAACCATGGTCTTCGTCGCGACAGCCGTGGCCGGAGACTAGAGCACAAAGTCAAGTCAATTCAGTTCTAAGTACAATTTCTGTAATAGTCATATGGAAGAGAGTGGTTCTCATTCCTTGAGATATATCAAGTGCAATGGCATTGCCAGTGCATGGGGCTCTCAATACCTGGCAACTCTTTGTCCTTATCCCATATGGTGCTGTCATTTGCTGTGCTGCTGCCATTGTAAGATGCCTTGAGAAGCCAGGAGGACCATATGGTGTTGTCATAAACAATGTTAACCCCTAATAATGGGCAACTCACAATACATAAATTGACACTAGTTTGCCAAGCAAGATAGTGACAGGTCTCTGTGATAGGGCATAAGAAAAGGGGTTGTTGCAAGGATGCAAATTTTGCAAGAATGACTTTTACGGAATGACTTTTGAAAACTCAGCCATATAGAAGAGAGTGGTTATCATTCCTTGAGATGTACCATATGGCTTCCAAGTACAATGGCATTGCCAATGCAAGAGCTCTAAGTACATGGCCTCACTTTGTTTTTTCGATCCCATATAGTGCTGTCACTTACTGTGCTGTTGCCATTGTAGGATACTATGAGCAGCCACATAATATATATTAATATTATCCAGGAGGTCCCCTTGGTGCTCTCATAAACAGTTTTAGCCCAAAATAATATAGAAAATATCCCACGTTTACACAGCATGAGCGGGTCCTTCTGTATGATAGGGCATATATAAAGGAGTTGTGGACAGGAGACCAGTCCTCTAAGCCCTACTGACCATAGTTTGCAATCTCAGCCATAAGGAAAAAAGTGGTTAATATTCCTTTAAGGGCTGTCCTGGGAAAGATGAAAAATAAATACATAAACTAAATGACATAATGAAAAAATGCCTAAATACCTTTTTTACCTTTAAAAAGTCTGCTCGTTTTGTCTAGGAGATACTCATTATAGCAGAAGAAAATGGCTGCCTTGCTCCTTCCTGTGCAGAAACCTGTCCTGGAATGCAGAGTACAGCAGTAGGACAGACTCTTAGGGTGATATGTATGATTTTTGGCATTTTAAACGCCAATTTTTATGTGCATATAAATAGTATAGAATGCGCTCTAGTGCGAGTCATAAATCAGGCGCATTCTAGCGCATAAACGACAATTCTGAATCAGGTAAACCACTTTCAAAGTGGTTTACCTGTTCCAGCAATAATGCGCCTAGAAATGCCGTAGCAAATCTATAGCTTCATATGGTTCTAGTGTGCCCCGCCTCCAGCACGCCCCCCGAAATCAGACGCATTACAATGTCCCACGGGCACTATTGATGTACGGACCATTTAAAACTATCGCAAACGGGTCTGCGCTAGATGTCGGGCTGAAAAGATGCCAGACTTATGACCCAACCCCGTTCACACATGTCGCCCTAAGCTACTTCCTGGTTAGGTTGACTGACATGACTGAGCATGTGTGCTGTATGCAGTGAGGCTGAGAGACTTGTGGTGTGAGGGACGACTGCAGTTTCAAATAAAAGTGTCCATATATATGTGTGTATACATTGATATATATAAATAATTTTATGTGGATATAGTATATAGAATATATAGCTCAGCCGGGAGGAAGAAGGTTTTGTGGGGTATAGTTTTCAAGCAACTATAGTTCTGCCCAATAGTGCAGTGAGGAGAAAGATCCAACATGGCGATAATATTCAGTATAACAGCGTTTGTAAAAAGTCCATTCATTGTATTGTAACATAGATTTATTGTTTATCTTTAGTATTCCTCTATTATATGTTCTTAATTTTGGGGGTTTCTCACACAAACCCTTTAAAATGGACTAAATGGTTCTTAAATACCGTAGTTTTACCAAGGAACATTACTATTGAGTTTGCACTTTGGGTTCATCCTCTTACTGGATACTTGAAGCATGTTATCTATCCCTATACAACACAGAGCCTCAATTCTATCAGAGAAGTCAATTCAGTTCTAAATAAAATTTCTGAGCCGTCATATGGAAGAGAGTGGTTCTCAATCCTTGACATGCACCAAGTTCAATGTCATTGCTAATGCAGGGACTCTCAATACATGCTTTGTTCTGATTCCATATATTGTGCTGTCATTTACTGTGCTCCTGCCATTGTAGGATACTGGGAGCAGGCACATAGGGCAACATGTTAGAAGACATCAGTTTTAAGATGCCTTAGATGAGTGTATGGTACTCCTGAATATTTGAACCTGTCATAAATCTGGAGTGTGGTACACCTTGCATAACATATCTTAGCATATTTTAGGCGCATTCAAATATGTCGTGCCTGGCGCAGAATGCGCCTAGTTTTGGTGTACGACAGTTTACATATAGAGAATATTGCGTCAACAGTTTTTTGGCGCAAAATACACCAAATAAATGGTGCAGCCTAATTTTCACATGTCGCCCCTTAATTTATGTTAATGTATTACCCAGGAGAGTCCTATGGTGCTGTCATGAACAATTTTACACCCAAAGGATGGGCAACCCCACACTATATAGATTGGCCCAGGATTGCAAAGCGAGAATTGGGCACTTCTCTATGATAGGACATATGGAGAGGGGTTGTTGAAAGGAGACCAATCCTCTAAGCCCTACAAACCAACTTTTGCAAACTCATTCATATGGAAGAGAGTGGTTATCATTCCTTGAAATGTACCATATGACTTTTAAGTACAATGCCATTGCCAATGCAAGAGCTCTCAATACTTGGCCACTCTTTGTCCTGATCCCATATGTTGCTGTCACTTACTGTTCTGCTGCCATTGTAGGACACTGTGAGCAGACTCTTATTATCCATTAATATTATACAGGAGGGAACTATGGTGCTGTCATAAACAGTTTTATCCCCAGAAAAGTGCAACCCCACAATACATAAATTGGCCATGGTGCAAGAGCGGGACTCTTCTCTATGATAAGACATATGGAAAGGGGTTCTTTAGAAGAGACCAATTCTCTAAGCCCTACTGACCAATGTTTGCAAACCCTTTCAAGACTTTTCATGGTGGAATTTGGTTGTGAAAGCAAGTAGGTATGAAGGATAAGCATTGTCGGGGGCAACATTTAGAGTTAAATGGGTTTTGCCACGATCTCATTTCATACTTCCTGTATCCTGCTCTTCAGCTCTGTGTGCTCCGAAAGGTGGCGTGTGATTTGTTTGAGTTGCATATCATGTGACCCAGCAGGATGATATCACCAGGCCTTTCCTCTCTCTAGTCAAAGAAAGGCCTGTTTATGTAAAAAAATTGTAAGTAGCTGAGAGGTAAAGTTTTTACCTCCAGGCACAAGGGTCCTAGGTTCAAATCCTGCAGGAACCAAAACTGTGGTTTGTTTTGTTTTTTTTTCTCTTTATCAATGCACAAACCTCATTGAGATTTCTTTGTTATTTATTTGCACTGTACTAAGGAGGACAGAGGACGGGAGTAGAATGACAGCACCCAGGGGTTGAACACTCAGTAACTGCCTGAGAGGAGAGGTGATGTCTGATCATGTGTGACCAGGACTGAAGAGCTCTCAGCTCTGGTCGTATCCCCTGGAGACGAGCTGTAAACAATGAATCATTAAAGGAGCAGCTAAAACAAAAACGGTGCAGAATTTTTAATAATAATGAATGGTGAAAATGTTTGTTATTTCATTTGCAAGCTTCCCACATCAATTCTACTTCGTGGCAAAACCCCTTTAAATTGTCCTCTAGTTACTATGCTGGATGACAGTGAGAACAGATGGCTTTTCTCCTTCCACTTTCCTTGATAGTGAAGAAGCGTATGTACTGAGCTGACTGCTCGTTCTGCTTACCCAGGCATGGAAAGTGAAGTTGAAGCGGTTTAGTCTGCCCTTATCTGCACCCAGCCTCTGATTGGAAATCCCTGGTACTTCCACGCTGCAAATCCAGTTGCATTGTCCTGTTTGCCGGTGACACCGGAGCATTTTGCTTCTGTGCTTTTTAATGAGTGACACTGAAAAGCTGTGCGCTTTATAAATATTCATTCAGATATGCCCCATCTACCTCGCCTCTTTTAGATGAATTTTTAACAAGCTTCTTAATCTATTGCTCTTTGACAGAAAAGCAATATCATTTCGCAACAATTTTGCTTTCCGTCTGCATCCTCCCATGGTGAGACTCACAGTAATGGAATTGATTGTAAAAAGAGCTAGTCTTTGTAACTGGGTTGAGGTATAACATGAGCAGCGCCCTACCTGTCTGGCTTGTTCTAGGCACAGAAAACAAGATAACGTTGGAGGAAAAGATTCTATCTCTGTGAAAGTTTCGGAATGATAAGGGGTATTTTTTTTCAATATATTTTTTCACCATCTCTTCCATTCCTCTGGCGGCCTGGTATATTATTGTAAACGCGCAGCATCCCCTATATGAAATATATTCCTCTATCAAGGCAAATAATGAAATGATATTACCTGCAGTGCAGGCACAGCTGTTTGCCGGGGACACCTTGCACAATTCATTTAATATTCTCTGAATAAAGAGTGTCGGAATCCGTCCTCAGAAACCCACAACATGTCAAGAGACAGAAGAACATAATATCACAGAATGCTAAACTAGAATAGACAGTTGGCATTGCTCCAGTCACTGTGTATTACTCAGGAAAAATACAGAATAATAATGGTAGAGGAAACATAGTGCAACAACACAAGCAAAATGTGCCAACCCATGATCATTTATGTAACCAGGCTTGACCGGAGAACCAAAGAGCTCCTGCCCATGGTGGTGTTAGCACAATGGGACCGATCTAAGGACAGCCAGCGGAGGGCCTATTTGTCCCCAAAGGCCCTATTACAACTACATCATCTGCCGCCATTGTACATACTCTAAGTATAGGGCCATAATGAAATAGCAATATAATCCTATAGGGCAGTGTTACTCAACTCCAGTCCTCAATGCCCACCAACAGGTCAAGTTTTCAGGATTTCCTCAGTATTGCAAAGGTGATTTAATTATTGTCAGTGCATTCTGCACAGGTGATGTAATTATTGTCAGTGCATTCTGTAGGAGATCCTGAAAACATGACCTGTTGGAGTTGAGAAACACTGCTATAGGGGTTCCAATACCTTTCTGTAGGAAGGTGGTTTTGTATGCACTTGGGAGGGTATGGGAGCGAACTCTATACTGACCCCTAATATATTTATACATATTTATTAGGGCACCCCAAAGCTAAATAACCCTGACTAACAATGCAATTCTTCTAGAAAAGGGGGTGCTATAGGTTTCTTTTCAACTAATAAAAAATGAGATAAGACCAATTTGGGGTCAGCCTTTCTCTCTCCAAGGGCTCCAAAGCAGCTGCATGGTCTACCTCAATGGTACATATTCTTAGGGACATGGCCATAGTATAATGGTAATATTATCCTGTGAGAGTTCCCATACCTGTTTTCTAGGAAGCAGTAGCATATTCAGGTGCCTGGGGAGCATCAGTGGAGTTGATTCTTGGTGCCCATTCTACAGCTACTGTACATGACAGAACATACAGCACATGTCTCTTGCTTTCTGCCTCTCCTTCTTTGCCTGTCTACCTGAAAAGTAGTGGTAGGTCTCTCATATCTAGTGGCCCACCTAGGTCATGGGTTCACCTAGTTCAGGGGCCCAACTGGGGTTTCCCCTATTCATCAGTGGGCCAGACCAACCTTGGTACAAAGGTGTTATTTGTGGCCCACTGTAAAATGAAGACATTTTCTCCATAGAAGGTAAAAAGACCATGTCTGAGAGGTACAAAGTGATGTCATACATAACAAACAAGAGATTCATACTAAAGACTAAAATGCTGGCCTTTGTTTGCTTCCTCCTCCATGCCCTTTCCATGACATTTGGACCTTCATCCCCAGATTTTGCTACGTTCACATTTGCACTATTATTTCCAGTTATCTATTTCATTGTAGGAACAGAAAAATGAAAATAATCATGGTGCTGGATCTGTTACTTGATGGGCACCAACGGCATTCAACAGATCAGTTATCGGTCATTTGACTGAATAGGATGCCGCTGCATGCTGCGCTTTTACTTCCATCAATTTTTAGAGAATCTGCTATGGAGTCTGAGTTGTGAACTCAACTTCACACAGTTACATAATTTGATAAAAAAAGACCCATTCAGTTAAGCCTATTATTCTACAGTGTTGATCCAGAGGAAGGAAAAAAAACCTTGTTGAGGTAGAAGCGGATTGTCCTTAAAAATTGATTCCCGACTCCAATCTTGCAAAGCAGAATAAATCCTTGGATCGGCGACACTTCTCAGGAATCCCGGTCAATATAGCTTCTTAGATTATTGTGCTCTAAAACTGCATGCAGGCCTCTTTTGGACTCATTCAGATGTGGCTGCAACACAATGCAAGCACACAGAAATGGACCAGCAGCACGCTGCAGATGCCAAGAGACGGATGAACACTGAATATATGAAGTACTTCAAAGTGCACTTCTGCTACATTTAGTATATATGAATATCTGAAGGGCTTAAAGAGGTTGTTTCAAGATACAAAGATTAGCTTTCAACATGTTGGGATCAGTAAATGAAGACGTTTTCCAAATATATTGTGTTGTTCATTTTTTTTTTGTTATGGAGCTACAAGTGATTTTATCACCTTCTGTGCTCTATCTGGTTCCACAAGTGACTGACCTGTGTACTTCCCCACTCCCCCCCCACCCCCCCGCTGTTTTGTTCTATCTAATAGCAGGGAGTGACTTCATCATCACACAGGTCACAGCACAGAACTCTGGACAGTGAGAGCTTGTTTGTTATCTGATCTTTCAGACAAAAGACAGTAATTACTGCTGTTTACTGTAACTCAGAAGCTTCCCTGGTCCTGATAGCATGAGATTTATCTAATTAGCAGAAATCTGAATACACAGAGCTCATATGCTAAGAGACAGCTTGACCAGGAAGTGACAGAGCAAAGCAGCATTATTTCATTCATGCATCCTATGAAACTTTGAGATGAGACAACCCCTTTAACGCACATTGTTGATCAAAACTGTCAGGACCCATCCACCAGCGGTAAGGTGTACTCCATTCAGATGGGGAACTACTCCAAACAATGTTGCCTCTCCAAGCCTTCATACTTTTAGGACATCGGGATCCTATAATGTGGAGGTCTGAACAGGTCCTAAGATAGACAAGATTGTTTCGGGTAGGTCCCCAGCTGAACTGAGACCACCTTGCTGTTGTTCTATAGGTCTTGTGAGTTTTGATCAGAAATGTGCGCTAATAGCCTCACATTTTCATGTATTCTAAATATACTGCATATATTCAGTGCTCATATGTCTTCTAGCACCTGCCGAGTGCTACTGATCCGTTTCTCTTTGTTTCCTCTATATTGACCCCTGATATATTTATACATATTTATTAAATCTCCCCAAAGCCATCTTTTCTCTAAGCTAAATAACCCTGACTTACAATGCAACTCCTATAGAAAATTGGGTCCCCAGAATTAGCCGTCCTAGATACAGGTCTAGAGGATATTCCCCACTCCCTTCATACAGTTATTTTTCACATACTGTATTTTTCGGACTTTAAGACGCACCGGACCATAAGACGCACCTATCGAATTTTTCGCACTTTAAGACGCACCGAACCATAAGACGCCCCTATCGTATTTTTCACACTTTAAGACGCACCAAACCATAAGATGCACCTACCGTATTTTTCGGACTTTAAGGCATACCACCATTTTCCTCCCAAATGTGGGGGAAAAAAGTGAGTCTTATAGTCCGAAAAATATGGTACTTATCTCAGCTAGAATAGCAGTAGCTCAATTTTGGAAGTAGCCAAAAACTCTGTCTCTCCCTGATGTTGTTAGACATGTTAACTTTAACTATCTCTGTGAAACTAAACTGATAGTTCTGCCATACTTATGCAGCAAAAAACTTCTGTTATGGGAGTCTTGGGTCACCTCAAAACACTTCTTACCTTCACCCTTCTAGTATAGTATCTGCTATACCCTATATATGCTCTTACTGAAGTGATTTAACTTTCCCCCTATTATCCACTGAAATTTTTCCACACTATACTTTATGTTAAATTGGTACTCCCATTATTTTGTTTCATTACTCTGACCTTGTTTGAGGTCCTCCTTTCACTCTGCAACTTGTTCACATTGTAGGTATACTATGCTCTTTATTGTTAATGATGTCGCTGCATCTTGTATTACTTATACCTCATGTAAACCTGCATTACTTAATAAAATTGGTTAAAAGAAAATTGGGTCCTATAACTTTTTTTTGTCAACTACTAGAAAATAAGATGGGGCCAACCAGGGTGGGCCTTTCTCTGTCCAAGGACCCCATAGCAGCTACATGGTCTGCCTCCATCGTACAAACTCAGTAGGTATGGGGTCATAATATAATGATAATACTACCCTATGAGAGTTGTCATACTTGTTTGCAGGAAGATGTTTTTGCATGCACTTTGTACCCCAATCCTTAATGGAAAATTCTTATAGAAGTCAACGGAGACTGAAAAATTTTCTCAACGAACAGATGCATGCAGAAGCTGCACTACAGATAGCACTGTCTCTGCTTCTAATAACTAAAAGGACTGGCATTGAAGCAGGAAAGACCTTGGAATTGATAGAATAAAAAAATTGCAGAAAATGGGATAAAATTTACTGATACACGGGCGATTTCAAAACCAATTCCCATCAGGATACATAGAAGCCACAATGTTATATGGGAAGGTCACACAGGTGCCAGATACTGATGAACAGCCATGTACCACTACGTTCATGGGGGGGGTGTGTTTATACTGCACATAGAAAAGGCTTCAAAAAGGGGGCAGTTTCAGCTGCATGTGTGCACGTGCGGCTTAAAGCTATAATGACGCCCGCTTTCTTCAGGGGGCTCCTAATGCACATTGCTAAATAATGACATACATTTTAACTACGGTATGTGGATACAAAAGGGGGGAAAACCATTTCCTGATCAGGTATTCTTTCCCCCTTTCCCTGCCCTTTTTTTAAATTTTTTTAATCTATGTGGATTTGAACTCTACAGTGCTTCTCTACACTTGGTTATTCCATTTATTTTTTTCTAATGATACATAAGGCGTTATTTTAGGTAAATTTTACATTTGATTTTTTTTCATAATGTTGTTAGGGAAAACAGAAAAAAGATTTTTTTTTTTTTTTAAAAAAAAATTTTTTACTTTTTTTTTTTCAGAAAAAGTGGAACTGAAAATTTTTGTAATTTGTAATTTTCCCGCTATAGTTTTTATTTACAGGCAGTCCCCGAGTTATTAATGGGATAGAAACTGTAGGTTTGTCCTTACGTTGAATTTGTATATAAGTTGGAAAGGTAGTTTAATAAAGTAACTCCAGCAATTTTTTTTTTTTTTAATTTCGATAGTGCGGGAAGGGTTTTTACATTTGTTTTGCGTTGAGCCCCTGTTAAGAAGATTTCCCTCTTTTCACCTTTGTGTTGCTGTGGCATGCTGGAAATGTGTTTCAGAATGTTGTTAAAAAAGGGAAATACAAGTGCCAGCAGCCCCATAAGTTCCCCTTTTTTAAATAGGGAAAGGTAAGTCGGAAGGTGTAAAGGGGGGCTGTCTGTATGTGGGTTATAGGTTTGGTCGTCAGACTAAAAGCTGTGGCTTGGTCTATTTTATTTCAGTATTTTTTTTTACTTTAGTTTTATTTTTGTATTTTTAATTTTGCATATTGTGAGGTCAGAAAAAATTGCGGCTTTTAATTTGTTTTCTTTTCTTTTTGTTTTTTTTTTTTCATTTTTCCCCGTAAATTGGGGGCCAATAAAAAAGTGCCCCCCGCATGGATTTAGAACTTATCCCGGTGTGTTCAGATCCAGCAGCATCTGCAGTTGCCCCTGTAATCATGTGACTTCAAGGAATGGGAAGCTGCATTATTGCCATTTAGCTGCAATCTCTGAGCAGATGTTCCAGAATATAGTCAATGGGCGGTCAGCCACTGGTTAAAAACCAGGTAAGCCACAATGTTATATGGGGAAAGTTACCCAGGTGCAAAATTTTATGCGCCCATTCTTACTACAAGCCCCGGGTGGGGGCTGTTTACCCTTATACATTACCAGAAAAGGTTTCCTTTAAATTTGCAATACTAGAAAATCTGTGTCACCATGCCCCCGGGCCGCCTTATTAGTTACATTCATTATCATATAAAGGGGGTTGCCCACCCTTTCCATGTGCCCCTACCAATTACGACATCCCTTTCCCCCCCAATTTTCAGGGTAGGGCACCCTATAAAAAGCTGAAATAAACATTAGCTTGTAAATTTTGTGAGGAGTTTTATTTTGACTTGTGCGTTACTGGGGCTAAATTACAGCACCAAACACAACCCATGGACTGGTGTTTTTGGAAGAAGATTTTAAAAAGAATGTTTTTCTATACTAAAAAAAATATTTTGAAACTCATTTTTCACCTAATTTTCTAAACATGAGTCATCACAGTTAGCCAAAGGTCCAGAAATAGCATTTGCACCAGAACCAAGGAGATATTCTGTACTAGAAAATATAGGGGGGTAAAGACACCATACAGGTGAATGAAGACTCATTGGCCATCAGTGTTTTTGGAAATAAATCCCAAAGCTTGGGGGACTGGAATCTATGGACCCCTTTGGAATGAATCCCTTATATCAAAATTACTCCAAAAAAATTGATTAGTAAATTTAAAGTAAAGCCATACTTTTGAAAGGATATCTCGAAGTGCAGACAGCTGTTTCGAGGTGCTTGCCCCTCATCAGTGTAGAGTAGTTTTAATCGGGTCAAGTTTCTCCTTGTGGAGAGCCACCATAAAGTTATATGGAGACCAGCAAGCTATGAAGTGCTTCAAAGAAGAAAAAATACTTAAATACTGTAAGCTTGAGGGAAAAAGAGCTGGGATCTCTGGTGCTACCCATTGGAAATGACATCCCTCATAGTTACATCTAACCTATTAAAGAGCCTTGAAACATGATTAGCGAATTTAAGCCAAGCCTGTAGCTTCTCTGAACTGCAGCCAGCTTTTTCAGGGTGCTTGCTCCTCATCAATGCAGACTCTGGCTCAGAGTTCTAGCTGGTTGTTGAAAGGCCTTTGATATAGTTTCAGTGGGCTTAAGTTTTTTGTTACAGAGAGCCACAATAAAGGTCTATAGAGGCTAATAGGGCAATAAGCTATAGGAAAAAAGAGCTAGGATCTATGGTGCCGCCTATTGAATGATCCCCCTTTATAACATCTAACCTTTTAAAAGGGTTTCTGAGAATGAGGGAAATTTTAAATTAAACCACTAGCTTCTTCGAAGGGAAGGTCTCCGAACTGCAGACAGCTGTTCCAGGGTGCTTGCCCCTCATCAGTGCAGAGTAGTTTTAATTGGGTAAAGTTTCTCCTTGTGTAGAGCAACTATATAGATATATGAAAAACCCCTAGGGAAAGCAGTGTTTTTTAAAAAAAAAACTTTATAAGCTCAGAAAATAGGCTGGAATCTCTGGGGCCCCCATGGAAGGGGATTTCCCCTTGCAATCACATTTGACGTATTAAAGAGCCTTGGAACATGACTGGTGAATTTAAATCAAGTCTGTGAATTGCAGACAGCTTTTGGGGATGCTTGCCCTTTATCAGTAAAAAAAGGGTTTTAGCGGTGCTGGAAAAACCCTTTTTGTAGTTCTAGTGAGGTAAAGTTTTACCTTATGGAGCAACACCAAGAAGGTGTATGGAGACTAATAGGTTGTGCAATGCATCATGGGAAAAAAAAACTCAAAACCTCGGGGTAAACCGTTGGATTTTTTGGGCCCATTCTACCCCAAAAAGGGGCCAAAATTTGTTTTTTTGGGGTCTCTAAATTTAATCCACTATGTATGTGCTAGTGCTGTCTCCTCTTGTGAGAGATGTCTCTGGTCCCCCATAGGCACCAGCCGCTGAGTGTATGGGGTTTACGTCTGTATACCCTAATAAAAAATGTAAGGTGTGAATATTTTTCATCGGGAAAACCCAAAATTTGATGATTAAATTTCCCCCGGCCAGATGTAAGGGGTTTGGGGGAAAAGGATTAGCTAAAATTTTGGGGGGGCATTCACAGAAAGGCCTTTTACAAGCATTTAGAGTATAACATAACATGCGCCATTAAAAAGGAAAATCTCTATAAATTTTAAATTTAAAAAATTTTAAAATTTCCAAAAGGGGCCCTTTAAAGCAAATTAATTTTGTGCTTTTTTAAAACAAGGGCCAAAAAAGGGTTTTTTTAAAACTTCAGTTCAAATGCAGAAAAAAAATCAGGTGCTGCACAATAGATGAGCTTATGCAGCGGCCCTTTATATTAGTGGCTAAAAAGTCCTTTAAAGTCTTTTCCCTCTGCAAATGCCACGGGGGAAAAATTTTAAAAAACAAATAATGGGAAAGTGTTTTAAAAAATGAATTAAAGCTAGCAAATAATATAAAAAAATGTAATGTATGCAATATCTACAAGAATCCCTATTTAAAGGGCTGCTACCAACATATTGTCTGAACTTTAGGTGTTGTTTCTCTAGTTTGTTCTGCATATATTCCTTTTAGTTTATCATCTGGTTTTGACCCCAGCTTTCCTCTAGAATAATTTTTCTTCCCGCCCCCAGGGTTTAACTGGGAATTTATGGGGACAGCCAAAAGTTCCCAAATTTTATATGTTTATCCCAAAGTTTCCCCAAATCCAGAGGGAGAGCCAGCCAAATGGGGGTTAGCATTTTTTAAAAAAAAAAACTCCAAAACATTTATTGAAATCCATTTAAAAAAAAAGGGGAATTTTTTTTTTCTGCATTTTTCTGAGATACATGGAGCGGATGTTTCAGCATTGTCAGTGATTGGCATTGAAGAAAATCACACACTCGTCCAGAGGGGGGGAGGGGGGGGGACTTACAAAATAAATTGTTTTCAAGAGAGGCGTGGTGGATTTTTTTTTTTGTCCACCGAAAAAACCCTTTAGGTCTGAATATCGTACCAATATTAGTAATATTCAATGTCGGTAGGCTAATTGGCAAATATACTGCAAATACAGATTATTTTTGTATTTACAGCTAAGAAGTTGGATATTAAAAATTTGGTGTTAGAAATGTTTTTTTTTTAATTTTTTAAGTGTTTAAAAACAACACTTTTAGTCATGCGACATGCTGTTATGGGAACCGCCTTTTTAAAAAAAAATTAAAAATGGTTCCCCTTTCTTTAGTATTTTTTAAAATAGCCTTGGGTAAGGGGTATCTCCGAAAAAGGTCGGGAGGGGTTTTTTTAAGGGATTTAAGTGAATTTTTGCTGTTTCTACATCTCCTCACAGAGCAATGAAAAGAAAAAAATTGATGTGCAATATTTTCTCCTTTTTTTAAATGGATTTCAATAAATGTTTTGGAGGTTTTTTTTTTTTTTCAAAGTCTTCCCCATTTTGGGTGGGTCATTGCATTTTAAAGCTTTGGGATAAAACATATATTGTTTAATTTTGTTTCTGTGCTTTAAAGAGGAGTGGTCGTCCCTTTATCGTGTCTTCATCACCCTTTTTTGCCCTTAAAAATTATAGGGCCCCCTAAACAAATGAGAAGAGGGTCCATCGCCAAAAATATAATCTACGCCCCGCGTGGGTGCAAAAACTTAAAAGGGATAAATAAAAGCAACACCCTAATCCCCGAAAACCCCAAAAAGTAGTGCTGGAGAACAGAAAGCCACCAACTATTTGTTTCTTACAAAAGGAACATTGGGCCTTTCTGTATGAAAACTGTCTACCAGCAAGACTTTCTTTGTTGCCTATCGCAGCCAATCAGAGCTCAAGTTTTATTTTTCCAAAGCAGGTTTTATGAAAATTAAACTCAGCTCTGTTGGTTTTCTAG